>BMAV01018887.1:147082-163691 GCA_019973955.1 Trichonephila inaurata madagascariensis
TCTCAAATAAAACAAGTAAGAATTTCGTACAACAGTTCGTTTTTCGATTAATTGAATAACGGCACACTTAACAAACACAGTTACACCTAATGACAAAAACATTCACGATAGGTATAATCTAAAAAACTTCCGCATTTCAGCAATCGGTTAAATCGATACACACACACACACATTAGGTCTTCCCTTTTTAATAAAAATATATCTGTGAAAACTTGATGCCCATCCAAAGTAAAACACAATGAAGGATAATTAAATCGATTACATCGATGCATTAGATCTTCTCTTTTTAATCAAAAGCTATCTGTAGAAACTTGATTCCCGTCCAAAAGGAAACGCAATGAAGAATAAGAGACATCAAAGTCAGATTTATTGGACAAAACTTTGCCTTTGATATAGAAAAGGAATTTTACTTTGCTATTTTTTTTAGTGAATGAGATACAGCGCTAAAATTTATAACTACTAATGCCTAATGTTGCAGTTTAACTTGACCTTATAATTATTTCCACCGTTTTATATAACTATATCGACAAAATTTATAAGTAAAGAAAGATAATAGAGTGATCACATAATGCAATATTGAAAGTGTTTGGATGTCCGCGCTTAGATTTCTATAAGATTTTTGTTGAACTGAAAATAAAATTTGAAATTTAAGAGCTTCAAAGGCGACCAATATAGATGCAATATGTCTCACACATTTTCTATGTTACAGGTTCGAATCGTGAGGTTGCATGACGTAAAAATCGCCTATTTTGAACATTTTCTTTTGATTAAGGGAATGCTTAAATAATATTTATAATCCCTTCTCTTTAAATGATAATTAAATCTAATTTAAATAATCTTAATAAAAAAAATTGTAATGTTGGGGAAAAACGATGGAGGTTGTATTTGAACTGATAAGGATCTGAATTCACCTATTATATATTTTTGCTAAAGATATTAAATCTTCAAAACTTTGCAATTTTTCAAAATTGAAAACTTATTTTTGGATGAATCAAAACCTTTCAAGTAAAATAATGGGAATTTCAACAATGAGTTTTTAAAAATTATTTGTTGCTTTGAAGAACAATTTCCAAACAGAAATTCGAAAGAATTGGAAGATTATTGAATATTGTAAATGATCCGTACGTATTGGATGTAAAGAATTTTGTTAAGATTCTTATTAAATGTTGGAAATAGAACATGTGAACATGTAAAAATGGAACCTGTGAATCTGTAATGCTATTCTATTTGGACTCAAAAATTTGTAAATATGCGAAAACGTATCGAATAATTGGAACGTTATTCAGTGTCAAAAGAGGTCAAGTCGGAATTCCGTATTGAAAACTCAATACTAGAAAGGTGGAATAGAATGAAAGATGATTTCACTATACTTAAAAAAAATTGGAATTATATTGTGAAACCTTTTCATATCCACTTTCTCTTGTGAGTCTTTTTTTCAATACTGAATCGCGAACTGTTGAAGGCTAGAAACAGATTGTCAGAGAATGGCTCAGAGGCACGTACCTTGCAATTGACATCATTCCATTCAAGTATCAGAATTCTTGCAAGTAACATAAGCAAATGTTTTTACACAAATCATAAGAATATTTTACTTCAAATATATAAGTATTATATTAAAAATTAATTACATTTGTGACATTTTTACATTTAATATACATTTCATTTTATCTCCGTTTTAATTTTTATAAAATTTAATACTAATAAAAAATATTTTTGGATACGTGTACAAAACACAAACTGGAAAAAAAGTTTACATTTCGACTTTTACCAAAATTTTTATACACTTCGTTAAAATCTCATTAACCAATCCTGATTTATTATTAGGAATAGCTTACGATTTAGAATGAGACGAATTCAGAAATTAAGAGAAAAATTAGAACCGGGAACATTAGATCTTACAAAAGTCCATGAGTCAAAACGCTTAACTATTACGTTTTCTTAAAATGCCCCAGACGGAGGATTGTACTATTATAGTGTTCAGTATCATGTGTTTTGAAAAAATTCTTTTTTTTTTATCAAAAAACAAAAAGAATCCGGATAAATATGAATTCTTTAAGTGAAAGTATTGCAGATTTTGTAAATATTTGTAAATTTTCTTGCTACCTGAAAGAATGTGTGAGTTTTCAAGATGAGAGAACGCATTTACAAATTATGACAATCCCTCATATCGTGTCTTCGTTTTATTGAAATAAAGAAGGCTGTATAACAGGAACAAATCATATTTAATTTTCCACAACACAAGGGGGGCACTTAATAAAACAACAACACACATCTATTAAAGTAGTTATAGAAAATAATCTTAAGGTATCCGACTACGTTCGGAACTATGATTTTAAAAAAGCGCATAAATGTATAATTTTCATGATATTTAGTGTCACTTAGATTAGAATACATGTATAAAATTGTTTTAAGGACATTATGACAAAAAAAAATTTATTTAAATACAATATTTTGGCAAAAAATTAACTTAGTATAACCTTTTTCCAAATGTTCTCCTTTTGTAAACAATGCTTCTATTCTATTAATATTTTGCCTGTATAGAGCTCAGACCTCTGTTCCGAGGCTCAACTATGATTTTTGAAAAATTCAAATTATTTTCAGAGTTACAACCATTTGAAATAATTATCGGCGTATTTTCTTAAAATTTCTCCCTTCTCTTTTCATAAAACATGGATAAACCGACTTCCAAGTTATGCGTTTCAAAAATTCTAGTTGAGCCTTTGTACAGAGATCTGAGCTAGATACAGGCAAAATATTAATACAATAGAAGCATTTTTTACAAAAGGAGAACATTTGGAAAAAAGGTTATTCTAAGTTAATTTTTTGTCAAAATATTGTACTTAAATAATTTTTTATTGTAATACTATTCTTAACCCAATTTTGTATACATTGTCTAATCTAATTTATGCTAAATATCATAAATATTATCCATTTACAAGCTTTTGCAAAATCACGGTTCCGAACGTATTCGGATACCTTAAAGACTAAAGAAGAGAAACAGGCATTGCCTGACTCCACGTGTACACGACTTTCTCCGGGGGGCGATCCAGGGCAGAAAAGCGAGGGAAGAAGGAATTTCCGCTTCTCAAAAGAACAAGTGGTGCCCCCTGGCTGTCGCTAATCGTCAAGTGAGGTAGAGTTTAAATGTAGTTGTTACATTCTCCCCTATACACTGCCGAAGACCGTCTCAGCGAGGGGGTGTACCAGCAGACATTATGGCATTCTCTCCGGCAGTTCCTCTATGAATCAATTGCTGTTTGCGTGGCCTTCCTCTTTTCTTGAGAGGTACTACAGGAGACTGGGTCTCTGTGCCATTCAAAAAGGGTGTTAAAGCTGTATAAGAATAAAATGATTTACAAGAAAATTAATGTCATTTTGGTAAAAGCGTGGGTGGCTTAGTACTACATTTTTATACACTAACTCTGCATTTCGGAATAGAACTAGTAAAAATTTTGAACCATGGATATCGAGCATCCCCCGCTTTTACCACAATGACGTTAATTTTCTCGTTAACCATTTTATTCTTATATTAATAATTATTTTTCCATTTTTTAGCTTGTATAATAATCAGCGTGTTTTTTTAACTTTTTAATCTGTCATTTATTAATGGATGAATTAATTTTTATTGTATTTGTATTAACCATGAGTTTTCATTTTAGGGCTGTAGCTTAATCTTTTAGTCACCAAATCTGGAAATGGAAAAATCGTTAATCTTGATGATCCTGATCAGGACAATGGAACAAAACTATTAAATAATTGTATGGTCATCGGTCCTTGACAAGTGTGTAGAACTTCGAATTTTTCTGAACTTTTAAGAGGTAAAAAGTCGAGTTCAAATATTTCGTTACATACAGGTGAAGCTAATAAAAGCGTTTTAAATTTAAGCATTATAAATTGTTTTTTTTTTTTTACTTTCAGACATTTATCCCTGTAAGACCTAGCCCAAAAATTCGTTCTGAAACACTTCATGTTCCAGGGGAATAGCAAGAATTTTATTATTATTATTTTTTCCAGTGTCATTTGGGGTCAGTATAATGCTAATAGCCAGAAGAATGTAATATTTAAATATAAAAATATTTCGTGTCTTTAAAGCATAAGAATGTCTAATCAGCATCATCGTATAAACTGGATCTCAAAGGGTTATCAAAAATATGTCTAAATTTTAAGTGAAAAATCTTTATCAAAGATTATTTGCCTACGCAAAGTTACTTAATCAAAGTAAAGTAATGCGTTTGATATAAAAAATGAAGTTTTATTGCTATATTTCTAGCCCTAGTTCTTTTTAAATAAAAGATACATCAGTAAAATTAAGTATTATCAATGCCTAATGCTGTAGTTTACTCTTATAATTATTTCGACCATTTTATAACAATGTGAGTGATGTTAACAAATATAGAAACTGCAACGAACACATGAAGAAATATTGAAAATCTGGATGGCATTGCTTAGATTTCTCTAAGCGTTTTGCTAAAATTGAAATTAAATTTTGAATTCTAAGTATTCCAGAACTCAAACATGATTATACAGTATATCATATACATTTTCCAAATTAAAATTCCAGATCAATCATGATTTTTTGTGGCACAAAAAAGTTGTTTAGTTTTGACATTTTATTTTATACAATCAAAGTGAGATTAAAATCATATTTGTTTCCTTGACTTCAAATAATCATTAAACTGAATTTTTACTGTACATTTCAAATCTTTGTTTTTCACTAACTGAAGAGTTGTATCAAGGTTACATCGAAAGAATAATTTACATTAAATTGAAAATTAATAGAACCTCTTCCTTGTATGGTGATGCAGCTGTGGATAAAAGGTGAAATGTCTTGCTCAACAACTGCAGTCGAGACCCAGTTCCCTGCCTCATTCTGTTGGAGTTACTTGCTTTCGTTTACTTACTAGACATGATTATTTGCAAAAGCCTTTATATCGCATTGGAGACAAAGATTTCGCTTATTGCTCTCTGTACCACCATGGTGAAATGGATGGTGAACATCTCAGGCCCCTATTGATTTAAACTTTTTTAAGACAACTCTACGGAGGTTAATTTTAATTCTTTTTATGCTTAATCATCACTTTATTGGGTCACTCGTCGACTAATGTAAGGGATGCTGAAGATGGGAGTAGGATTAAGAAAAGTTTTCTCTTAAAATATTCATTTTATAACTCAATTAATAATATTTATTTATTTCTTCAAAGTGAAAACATACATTCCATTTGAATACATCAGTGCAAAAAGGATAAAAATTATCTCTTTTTCTTTGAAACAACCATTTCCTTAGCTGGAATTTCAATCCTTTTTCTTGTTCTTTATTGCTTGCAATAATTTCTCAAACAGTTCCTTAATTTTTTCCCTAATTTCTTTTATGCCCCTAAAAGGAAAAAAAATATATAACTATTTGACTTTTTAAAAATATTAGACTAGTTATCTATTCAAATTTGAAAATGAAATTTTAGTACATATGACAAAAAGCCATTACGTTATGATCACCCCTCATCTAGAAATATAAGCTCCACTTGTGCCTCAAAAACAACGGCGCAAGCACTGCTCATGCTGAACTACATAAAATGACCCTACGCTGTCTTTTCGAACTCTGAATAAACTAAGTTTTGCAAATTCAGCGCTTTAATTTCTGACATTACAATTGAGAAAATACGAACCTCGCGTCTCTTTTAGGGCAGGTGCACTCGCATGTTTTGTTGGCCAGTGTAGGATTTAACCAACAAAGTACATTACAGGTCGCTGGAGCACATTTGGCGGACCAAGATTCCGCTAAAAATACAAAGAAAGAGATGGCTGTAGATTGTTTAATTACATTAGACAATGACACGTTTTATTACAAATTCACAAATCTTTAATTTTTTACATTACGGTAATGTTAGGTATATCACAGGTAGGTAGCTAAAATGGTTGATCTCTGAACCAAAAGTATATGTGTACTTATGTACGCACGTAAAAAGTTATACTTCTTTGGCGTAACAAGATAAAAATCTTTCTAAAAATCTTGAGCAGGACAAGGTGGGCCAAGGACGAACGGCGGTCACGAACAGAGTTGAACGATATAAACCTTAAATCAATCCAACCAGTAAAACCCGAGATAATCACGATTTAGATAAATTTAAACACCCCCGCACAAGGTCAATAGGACCAATAACTTGGGGGTTTTCGGCGGACTGTATCAGGAGATGAGGTGAACCGAATGTGACACCTGAGACCTCATATTGAATGTCTCGGCGGAAGAATCGTACCCGAGAAAATTAAGACACCCTTCTGAAGAGCCCCTGAGTTATGGTCATTTTAAAATAATGAAAAAATTTTAAACGATTAAATAAAACAAAAGTAGGGCACTCAGCAACTCGAAACTCAGCCTGGTTGCAGGGAAACACAAGAGGAATCCATTCGAACCGGACCGGAATCTATAGTTGCAAATGAGGCGGTGCTAGCTCGGTAAAGGAAAACGAAACTAACTCCCTCGGGGGGGGGGAGGAAGCAACTGTGATGTAAATGGTCACGTACATCCCAACGATACACAGAGTAGCAGGTGATCCCTAAGTTACATCCTTCTGTCTCTAATATCGTGACGTCATCAAAAGATCGAACCCTGTAGGAAAAACACGAGAATTCTAATTTTAGTGATAAAGGCCCCCTAGGCCCACTATTAGGCCACACGAATTTTAACAGAAGAAAGAACTCAATGAGGAGAATCTATGGTCCGAGTTTCATTAACGAAGCTCAAAATTCCTTGGAGCTATGCGGGATTTAAAATTTTTTAAAACTTTAAAATAATTTAAAAATGTTAAATATGGGTGAAGAAATGGGGCGATTGTCCTGAAAAAATATATCTAGGATGCTCATAGGGAGAACAATCGAATCCAGCCGGTACGGTCGACAAAAGTAGCTTAGGAATCGAATGATTACTGGGGAAGTCCTGTTGGGGGAGCCACCGATGGGGCCAATTCCACGTAAAGCTCGCGCTAGTACAAAAATATGGCGGACCTCCAAAAATCAAGTTCCAAGCTCAATTCCTTAGGGGCGGTGAAATTTTTTCCCGTCCCCATAGGATTAACATGGGAGCATGATATTTTAGAGCTTAAACCCTCCCCATGCCTACACAATGTGAATGAAGTAGATGACAGTATGTGTCTCGACGAGTGGTACAGTTGGTTCAAATCTCAAGTCCGAAACAGGAGCCAAGATATTGGGAATTTAAACAAATTTTAAAAGTTTAAAAAAGTTTAAAACAATTAAAAACTATGGAAGAAATAGCCCTACGAGTATGAAATTATAATAAATGGAAGAGCAGATAGAGAGGAATCGAAGGAGCCAGGTCCGAATGGATTGTGAGGCTCGGATGCCGAGATATTGGCCAAAAAGATGTAGAGGGCACTGGGGGGATACGTCTTAACAGATATCGTTTAAAACAATAGTTATTACGATCCCTCAAATATCAGTCCCCTAGCACCAAAAAAAGTGGCATGTTAAAAAATTTCCTACCCCATAGGAATAACACGGACTGATATTTTTGTGTGCACAAGTCCTCCCCTATCCCAACCACAAGCACATAGATACCAAATACATGTGGGGGGGGGGCATGCCAATTCTATCAACACCCACACAGCCAAGATCTCTCAGTAGCTTCCTAAGTTATTGGACAACTGTGTGTGCGAGCATCTGTGACGGTGTGCACACGCATCGTAAAAATTTACCCTCATCATTTTTCCCTAACGCGCAAAAATAAGTATAACTTCAAAAATGACGAGAGCAATACACATATAAAATGACTATTCAAAATAAACAATACAACAGCAAATACTATGAACTTAATTTTTTCATTGCAAAAACAAATTCTGCGATATGAGCAAGGTTTTCTTGGCTTAGGATTTCGGAGATCATAGGATCGAAATTCGAGTTGTAAGTTATGTTCGTAATTTTGGTTGAAAAACCAGATAGGTCTGCTGCTTTGATCCCACCCTACCTCCTGCAATTCCGCTTTATGAACGCAAGGGATCGTTGATTTCCGAATGTAATCACGAACGTAGAAGTTTAATGTTTTTTATTTTTCAACTTTTTTTAAAAAATAGAAACTCTTGCATACTTTTCAAATTTTCATTTAATACAATTCAAATATAAAACTTAAAAATTTGGGGAATTTTAATAATATTTAAAATTATACTTCTCTAAATATTTTGTATTACCACAACTTTCCCGCCAAAATTTTCACCCTTTTACTTAAAAACGGCAAGTGATACAAATACATTATAAAAGGTGAAATGTTTTTTGTTTGAATACTTATAAAATTGATTGGACTTGGTGTTTTTAAATCGGCAGATATTTTCTACTGCCATGGACTTTGAATCAATGGTGTAGCTTTTAAAGATTTACTTATAAAAAAAACTGTAATTGCAAAAGGAACATTCACAGAGCATTTTTGTAAGGCTTCTTCGTCTTTGAAAATGAAGAAACATTTGAGAAATAAGCAAATTGAAAATTTATCGCAAAAGATTTAAAATACTGTTTGTACTTGATTATATTAAAGTTCAATACAGAAGAATTTCTTTTTTATTACGATCAATTATGAATAAGATATTACGAGAGTGACCCCGTAAGCTCCCAATTACCTCTGAGCCACCCTAAAATATATTTTAACCGTATACAAAGTGAATCGTTACCAGACCGACAAATTTGCAGAGTGCGTAGAGGGTACAGAGGCGACTCGGAATCACTGTATAGGAATGCAGGGTTGTAAATGCCGTATTTGCGAGCTATGGTGCAAAGAAGCAGAGAAAAAAAAAACAGAAACAGCAACACATTGAAGGGACAAAAACTTCTTATTGAAAGGTTGCGCTACCACAGGTGTTCGAAGCTGCGTGAACTTCTTCTAGGGCCTCGTAAAGGGTTTGTTGAACGAGATGGCTATTCCTTCAGTTGAAGACCTCATCGCTTGAAAATCTGTTGCTGCCGAGAGGATACGTGACATGCCATGTATCTCCTAGAACTTAAGGAATTCCATGCAGCACCACTGTCAGGCTACCAGTCAACTTCTGATCCTAATTTCAAGCAACCGTTGTTGTACAAATTTTCAATAAAATACTTTCTGTCCCTTTAATGTGTTATTGTTTTTGTTCCTTTTCTCTGCTTTTTTGCACCATAGCTCGCAACTACGGAATTTGCGACCTTGCATTCCTATATGAATCCGAGTCACCTTTGCACCCCCTATGTATACTGCAAGTTTGTCGGTCTGGTAGGGAATCACGTGTATACTACTTTTGAATATCGTTACAATTCCCCTGGCGCAAAGCATCCCTCTAAGAAAATCAATGATTTAAGCCTGCGAGTACTGATACAGGATCCTTTCACCCTGTTACATAAGAATGGATATGAATTTATTAAAAATTCAGAATTTGATAGTAATTATTGAAATCCTTACATTAAGATCATCAAAGTGTTCACTTAAAATCTAATTTAGAATATTGAAGGTTTGAGACTGTCAAAAGAAATACTCTCTTCCTTTCGAATAAATAAATAGATAAATTTTAATTGGAACTGATTAAAAATGTTTACTTACAGAATATTCCGGCAAGAATGAGAGTGAAGAGGAAAATATGCAGAGTTTTCATTTTGTTCTATAAATAAAGCGAACCATAGAATTAAAATCTTGTATTACTTTTAATACATTCCGAATTGCGTTTGTAGCTGCCTTTAATTTGAGGAACTATCTTTGAACTATATTTATTTGATTAATTAGTATAAAACCAATTTCACGCAAAATTATGTGTTTTTGTCACATAAGAAATCAATTAGAATTTCTATTTAAAGAATAAAAGGTATATTAGATAGATATGCTTTTATTTTATAAGTATTCCAAGCATGACACGTGTGTAAAAACTTTAATGAAACCAACGTAAAAATGTTAAAAGTAGTTTTATATATATATATATATATATATATATATATCACTACTATCCAATGACGAGGTTGGCAACCTGAGAGCACTAGGCGACTGTTAACCGTGATATATATATTTAGTTGTTCTATCCAAATAAGTTTTAATATAATAAATTTAGAGAGTAAATAAAAGAATGTATGTGTGTGTGTGTGTTTGGCTATCTACATGCGAGCTACCGAGTATAGAAATAAGCAAAAAGTACCGAAAGAAAAGAAATAATCCGAAAAATCCATTCTGACTATTTAAACTCCAAAATATATTTTTATTTAGTAAGATGATAATAAAAAACACCAAAATGAATGGTAGCTCTTCCTCTGTAATGCCAATCAAATGAAACATTAAAAAAATTTTATTGCTATAATATACTTTAAAATTCAGTTCATTATTTTTTAAAGCAAAAGTGATTTGTAGCATAAACAAAATCGAAAAATGAGATTTTCTATGATTACTTCACTAACAGTTAGAGCAGAAACCTGTTGAAGAAAAGAAAAAAAAATATTAGAGGAAATAACAAAATTAAATAATATTTCTCCTTCACAGTTCCTTCCACAGGTTAAGCCTTTTTACTTTTGGAGATACTTGTTATACTATTCAAACTCGGGACGATTTGGAAATAAATTAAAAGGAGTTGGGAATTCTCTCTTTTCGAAAAACCATTTTGACTGATGTAAGCTTTCTTGTCATTCCTAACATCATTTATTATTCCATAAGCTCTGATGTGTTAAAGAGGTCAATTTCTTGTCTACTTGTAGATCAGTTCGCGGTTCGTTCTGGAATAGTTACGTTATCGTCTCTCGTAATATTTTTTAAAAAATGTTAATTTGGGAAACATTTTCTTCAGTTTATTACCAGTGTTTTGATGCAGAGCATGAGCGGAATATAAATCCTGTTAAACTAAATATCCCGTGTCTCCAATGGATCCTTTAATGCTACAAAACAAAAAGTCATGTGACGAACATTCTTAATGATGTTCTTTTTTACTTTTTTAATTGTGTGCATGAAATGAGTGCCTTATTTGAATTCTGACTGATCCAATAACGACTACGGTAGTATTTTATTCTGCTGATTTAACTAATATATAATTTCTACACCGTAGCAATGTGAATAGCTGGGACAAGCTCGAATCATGATCATATGAGGGAATCGATGTCTGAGTTGTACAGAAATGTGCACATTTCCTGACTTCTTTCAAGCTGGAATGAATTTAATCTGCTGTATTTTCTGGTATTTCCAGGTGTCGTCCTCAACATTTGAACCCTCGTGTTGGTTCGAAGTGGGATTTCAATAAACAATCACCCGATCCATCTTCCGGTGTTCTACATCGCACTGCTTTTGAATTTTTAATCTCTTTTATAAGCTTTATTTTGTAAGGATTCACAAAGCACAGAGTTCATATAATTAATTTTGTAAGCAATACCTAAATGCTCTAAGTAATTTTAAAATAGTTAATTGTTTTTGAAGTATGGCAGATCATATACATATATTTGAATGTAAAATACATAAATTTTTAATAAATTGTGCGCAGTTCTGAAAGCTGCGAGTTAGGTGAAACTGAGAATAAGAAATCTAAAGTGACTTCCTTCCAAATCAGTTTCAGGCTCTTCTCAACAGGCATTTTGATATCAAAAGAAATACTCTTCCTTCATTTATTATATAAACAATTATCAATAACAAAAAAGTTAAAAACTAATTTTCAATAAATAGGAAACTTTAAAAGATAAAAAACAGTTACATAAAGATTTCGGTTGATAATTAGGTATAAAAAAGCAAAAAGCCAATTTTAAATGTTTATTTTTAAAATCTGCAACTCTTAACTTCCTGCAAAAAGTATTTGAATAATTTTTTTACATCACTGATTAAATTACAAGCCAGTATAATATTTATATTTTTATAGCATTGTTTAATCCCTTTATAGGGTTATTTTTTCTATTAATACAATGTTAAAACATTTTTGAGCTGAAAATTGATTCATAAAAAGTAATTCTTTTTTAGCTTATTACCTAACATTAATTTGATTCTTAAGACAATTTTTTATTGGGAAGTATGTTTCCCAGCACCTACTGGGGGCTGTACTAACATATCTTGTTTCCTTCTCGTGTGCTTTAGTACAGCATAAACGTCAACGTCTACATGTTTATTGCAAAGTTGGCAAATGGTTATCAACTTTAGTCAATTGTTTATCATCTGGAGCAAGTTTCTTGCTGCTCAAGAAACTTACAGGTTCTCCTTTGCGCTTACGACTTGAAAATCCAGAAATCAGTTGTGCTAGCCAAAGTTGCTCAGCACAAATCATACTTGGTAAACATCAACATTTAAAAAAATTAATGAATTTGAGGGGGGAAGTATACTTCCCAAGGCTTTATAAAAAGGGTTAAAATACCAAATTCGTACTTTCAGTTTTCATCGTCAGAGTCATTCACTCTTGTGGTAATAATCATGCATATTACTAACCACTAATATCAACGAAACTGTCCTGTAATATTGCTGCAAATGTGAAACATAACGTCCTGTAATATCACATAGCACATGCTTTATTTATTTATTTATTTTTTTGTAAAATACTGATTTCGTTTACTCAGAGATATTTTTATTTCAGAGTAGAGATGTTTTATTTTTATTTTATTTTATTTCTAATGGGCTGTGCGGATTGGTGTTTTACCATTGCAGACCTAGTACATTCCCGGAAGCTGGAATCTCTTTTTAGTGCGGCACCCTATAAGGCAGATACCAATCACCGCAGATAATTTTGGCATCCAGTTTCCTCCCTAGAGGAGGCACCTGAACTCTGTACTAGGATTTAATTTTGCCGAGAGCATCCAAACCGTACAGACACTCTAGGAATCTTTTCAGTAGAGTCGTTTTTAAATGAAAACTAGAGTAACATTTAACTGCATACATAAATCAGCTCTACCATATAAAATAAAGTGAAATCTTGATTAATGTTTTCAATATATCATTTCTTTTCATTTAATGGTTTAAAAAACTAATGTACCTAATTTGTTCAACACGAGGTAGAATAGCCTTTTTGGAGTTAATATAAATTTATACACTCAATCAAGAAAATATTTCGATGAAATATATTTCAGAAATATTGTTTAAGCCAAATATGGTAAAAATAAAAGAAAGAAAAATATATCACAATATATTTAGATATACACAATACATCACAATATATAGAAATAATACCAAAATATAGCAAAAATAATGTTACAAGTACCTGAGGATTTTTATTGCAGAAAGATATCACTTTCTTGAATTATATTCACAACACTCTGCCTCTCTTTTATAATACATCAGAGTATAATTTAAACAAGTGTCACCACAATGCAAGTGTCCATCATTCATAAACCAGAAAAGAACTAGTAGCGTATTGTCAAAAGTTTGACAAAAAGTTTTTCTTTCTGACCAGATGCGTTGTCACATCTCCTGTGTCAGAGGACATTGTGCCATAACTTTCATTGTAAGTATTAAACTTCTGTTTCCTTGCAAAACTTTAATTTTGAATTTAATAATGTTCGTATACGTATGAAGTTGATTAAAAGTTAAAAGAAAAAAATCGTTAATAATTAAGTTTCTTATCAAAATGCATAAAAGAATTAAGTGAATAAACCCCTATATATTTGAAAATGAATTAAAAATAAGGAAATATCCGTTAAAATAAGTATAAAATTTAAAATAAGAAATAAAACCAGAAAAGTGTTAATACGCTTGATAACAGAGTCATGGAAAAGGAAAATAGCAAACTTTCACATTTTGTGCTTAATTATCGAAAGTCTCGATCCAGTCTTATTTATTGTGGTGTGTGTGTATGTGTGTGTGTGCTTTGAATTTTTTAATAGTTTCAACAATTCATACATAAAGACCTTTTGTCAAAAATTTAGTACAATGGAAGTACATTTGAAATTTGAAGTACCAGAGTAAGATCGTAATGTTTTTGTGTTTAGGGGTTCTCTCTCTCTCCTTAACCGAAGAAAATTATGAACTTTGCTTAGAACTGTTGAGGGATATTATTGCATATCATATGAATATGTTATTTAGTATAGTGGCTGTAAAAAGTTCATCTACTTTGATAAATATTTGACGCTTTTTAAAAGAAATATGAATGCTCTGGATGTAACTTTAAAGGAGATAAGAGTGTAGAGAAAGAGCTTTAAGTGTGTAATTGGAACTAATTTTAGTAACGAATCTATCGAAAAAAAACAGAAAACTTCCCATTGTAAACAGTTGTATCATTATGGTAAATACAGAACACTCCACGAGTTACAAATTTTGCTGGCGTTTCAAAAGCAGTAAATGTTATGGATTGCAAAGTAAAAGTTTGTCTCAGGATAATAAAAGAGCTTAACTTTAAAAAGGAAGGCAGATGCTATAAGGTGTTTTAAATTTCATTTATCAAGAGATTGTAAAATGAAAGTTAATTCCAAAAAAAATGTAAGAATTCTACACACATGCAATTATTGTGCACAAAAGAACCCAAATCAAATGCCAAGCAGCAAGAAGCCATGTAGTTTTATTCACTCGAATTTAGAATAATTAAGTATATTGTAAGTTGATGTTTATCTCACGTTGGATCGACGTTAGATGAAAATGTTCTTTAAACTCCATGTTTTTTCCCCCAATGGGCGACATTCTTGCAACTTAGCCTTTGCAAACACGGCAAGTCTCTAAATGAGAGAGTCATTTCATAGGGGCACCTTCCGTTGTTTTTAGGGTAGTCTTTTGTGGAAAAATCAGGACTTGAGCTCATGATATGATTTCAACATTAACGGTCAATTTTTTTGCCCAAAATATTCCAAAAAAAAGGTACATTTTTTTATTCCTTATAAATAAGCATAATACTTAACAAAATGCGAAAATAGAAGAATTTTATTTTAATTTTCTATTTTAAAGTTTTCATATTTTTTATTATATAATTCTGGAAACAAAAAACCCTAAATGTTTGTTTATTATAAGCTATGAAGAATGGTTCATATACCTTAAAATATTTTCTCTCACACTTACAAAAGAATTTTATGTTCGTACCTCTTTTTCAAATGGGTGAGGATTTTCTGTGTGTGTGTGCCTATATATGTGTTCACACAATTTGAAGCATGGTATAATACCAAGTCTTACATTACAATGGGGATAGGGATAATATCGGCTTCTTTGGATTATCTTTCCATTTTCATTCCTTCTCAAGCAACAAATTACACATTGCCTTTCCAATCCCTGTTTTTTATCGAATACTTTCAAGAATTTAAATTATTCCTACCTTCAATTAAAAACTCCCAATCTTCACCACAGAGAAAATCCCAGATGAGAAGTATTTCAGTACCACATGGACAAACTGCATCTCTTAAAAACACAATAACCTCACTATAAGAATTAAAAATACGTAGAAATCAATGATAGAGGAAGAAGAAAATATCGGTGCCCGTACAGAGTGTGGGCAAACCGGTTGTGGCCAAATTTCGGTAGCCCGTACGGTGTACGGGCTAACCAGTTAAGGGATTAACTGTCTACGCAGTTGGAAGCATTAATTTATGTCTACTCTTTTGTTAGGAGTCTGAAATAAAAACATTCCCTGAGATTATTTTTCTTCATACCCCTAGTTTTCTTTCACTAAAAAAGTTTTTCACGATTTCTGTTCATAATATTCATAAGAAATCTCTTTATTTAAGGCTTAATGAAGAACGCAGGTGAAATATTTGTTATAAAATATAATATGATTGATATTTCCTTCTTTTTCTACGTCTTTGTCTACTTATCAAAAACATCACGTCCCAAAATATTTTCTCGGGTATGTAAATACAACCTCTGACAATACAGTTCGGTGAATAAAGTCAGAACTGCTGATCTGGAAGCACTGGCAAAACAAAACGCTGCACATCCGTAGCGGCAGGTGTTGACCATCTACTGCCACCGTTGCTCAGTTGTGACTCATTAGCGTTCCATGTAAGAGATTTTTTTACAAAGTGCTGGTTTAACACGTTGATCTTTAACTGAGAACAGGAAAATGAACGAACAGAAGTTCAACTTAAAGTATTGTTACAAGCTTGGAAAACAAAAGAAACTCATGCGATGCTGGTACAGGTTCATAAAGATAAAGCACTGTCCACGAAGTGTGCGTACGAGTGGTTTGCCCGTTTTCGAAAAGTAGGAAAAGTGTTTCTGACAACTCCCGTATCGGAAGACTGGCGACCTCCGTCAGTGACGAAAACATTGAGAAAGTGAGGAAATTAATCACTTAACCCTCTCTCCGCGCATCCCGCGATTTCCACGGCCAACGTAGATGTAGATTCCACGGGTATGTATATTTTCCGACCTTTTAGCTGTGCAACCCATTCTGTTCCTGTTTATGTTTTCACTTATGTTTTTATGTTCATATTTTGATGATATAAGCCTACATTTTAAAATAAAAACACTTTTGCAGGAATTTTTTGAATATTTAAACTCTAAAATGTAAAATTAATATGTAGTTTTGAAATACGTAATAACAGAATACGCAATTTTTGAACCTACTTTAAAAAAACAGCTAATTAGCGAAAAGGTTATCTGTACGCGTATAGCTGATGAACTGCAGATAAACCGTAAATCCGTACGACAAATCGTTACCCAGAATTTAGGGATGAGAAAAATATGTTATCGATATTCCTAACATCCAACGAAACGTGACGAGGC
>BMAV01018887.1:185284-227537 GCA_019973955.1 Trichonephila inaurata madagascariensis
CCCCCCCCCCCCCCCCCCCCCCCCCCCCCCCCCCCCCCCGGTTTATTAAAACTAGTTACAATTGTGCTTATTTAGATTTTTTTTCTTCTGATTTGTAACAATCACTGTGCAACAAATATATGAACTATAAGATAAATTTATTAATTTTTGTTAATATTATATGCTTATAATAATTAATTTGAACAACTTCCGAACAGAAATGTTCCATTATCTACGGTTTAGAACTCAATTCTTCACAAAAACAAAAGGTAAGTTTTCTAAAAATTTAAAGCGAACGTAAATCTACATTTTGAATGATAAATAAAGAGATAGTCGCTCGAAATTTCTAAGATAATATAAGTCAATCAATGATTTTTTTAACTAGAATAGTTTAGATTTACGGCAGCTTGCATTGCGAAATGGTTAAGACGTAATCAACTGGTGGTAGCAGCTAGCAAATTCTTAATGAGATGGTATACTACATGAATTAAGATATGTGAGATTCGTTATCTCAATTTTTATTGAAAATTGTTTGATTGATTATTAATGTAGCATTGACGACTTGCCTCATAAGTTTGAACAACTGATAGGATGAGACTCTGCTCTTCAAACTTCTTCATCGTGCTCATGAGTGAATATTCACGTTGCGCTATAGAACTACTTGACGGCTATTGGCAACGGACCTCGTCATTTTGATCCACGATCAAGTGATGACAACTACATCTGAACTGGCACCCCTCCCCATCTTCTTACTTCCACACCACAGCAACGGAAGGATGCTTGAGCCTCGACATATTTAGCGTGCAATAGCACCCTCTGCACGGAGGGTCTTCAGCGGTACTAGATTCGAACTTAAGTCACCCTGGCCACGAGTCCGTCACCTTGACCACTAGGCTATCGTGGCCACCGTGCTGATGTGAACAATGTAAGATATATAGGATTAAATCAAACTTACTCGTAATTTTAAATCACGAAAACTGTCCCCATATGCTATAATCTTCGATGTATGTGCATAATATCACACATATCATTCAAATTCTATAAGTTTATTAATGGAGAGCAAATGCCTTAATGACATAGGTGCTATTTGTATTGTGTGGCATTTGTAAAATAAAGTTTATTAGTTTCACTTCTAGCTCGGTTTTTATTAAACGATCAAAAACTGTAATGAAGCTTAGATCAAAATGAGTGTCATTATTTAAACATAAAGAATTAACTTACGTCGGTAATAGTCTCCCACAAGAACATTTTACAAAGTACTTATGTACAAAGTGTATATAGTGTTATGCATAAAGTACTTATTTACAAAGTGTATGGAAGAACTATCTATAAAAGAAAAAAGAAAAGGAGATGAACAAAAATATTCATAATACCATGTTACATAGAATTAGATTTGGTTCACTCAATGTAATTATAACTTTTAAAATGTTTCTCTCTCTCGGCAATTCCCATTCAATAACTTTACGGAGTTCTGACCATTTGATATAGGAGCACTGTATTTCGGTTTTCAACAGAAGTTGTTTACCTTAATAAATACATTATAAAAGTTTGCATTACCAACACGTACTGTATATGTCTGAATTTAAAAAAAAATAAGTATTAAAAGTAAGTGCAGTTTTCAAATACTCACATGAAATTATGAACACGGAAAGAATAAAAATCAGAAAAAGAGCGCGATCCCAAACCCTACGTACTTCTTCACTAATAATAAACAATCAGTGAACCGACTTCTGAAGCAACCATAAAATGTTAAGGGTGTGAAGTGAATTCTTATCTCTTGGTCAAAATGGCTAAGAATCAAGTCATCTGTCGCATATAATTTTAATATAGCTTTATTTCACACAAGCAATTATTCTTCACTCTTAACCCTCTCCCCCCCCCTAAATTTCTTATAAAGTGGCGAGAATAATTACGTTCCCTCACTAATATTGGAGAATAATACAGAAGTACACGTACACACTCATGTAATATTTCAGTGAACTGTATGCAGTGTAGAACTCTTAGAAAAGACAAATACGTAATTCGACTGAAAAGCTTAATGATGCTTTCTTTTGTACATAAAATAAAACTTGTTTGATTTGCATTGAATACATTTTTCCCTGTCTGTAGGAAATTTAAAGTTGTTTTGGAAACTTATATTTCTAATTAAAAATCATGTCATGAAAATATTTCTGGAGTTGTAAATATATTATATTTATTTATTCAACAGCTTAAAAGGAAATACAAAATTTTTATGGAAAATAAAGTTATTCAAAATGAATTTACAAATCGCTGTAGATTGAAATTTCTGATGGTTCCACATTTTGAGGGTCTAAGACAGGGATGACCAATCTGTTCGGTAATAGTGCCATGATCGGATAATAAGTCATTATGCGTGCCGCTTCCAACTTTTCCAACAAATAAAAAGATATAAAAGGGGGGGGGGAATGTTACTTTTTGGCTTATGGTATTTTTATACAAATAGCACATTTTTTATACAAGTCTAAATAGGAAAAATCTAAAAATAATATAATAAATACTTCGATTTTATTGTTAATGAACTTTTTATTTTTTTAATAAACTTTTTCAGGTTTTACAACATAACCACAAGAGTCTGCTAGAGAACTTCAGAAGTGCAAGCTTAATTAGCTAAAACATTAGTGCTAGATGAACTAGTTGACGTGCTATTCTCAGTGCTTGCACTTTCGGTTACTAAACCAGATCTCAATGGCAATTTTGAACAAAACACAGCGTAATACCGTTTATTACATATAATGCATTTAACATTTGATCTACATGAATGTGACATGTGACCGCTTTTCAACAATTGTAATACACGCCTCTTTTAATCACAGCATTCTTCTTAAAATCATACGACATAGAAGCTGTTTCTCAACGATTTTCAGAGGCATGCGTTTTTTCTCAAAATGTACAATTATTATCACTATTCTTAAATTTAAAATCTTTCCTGTCTTTAAAGTTACTATTGAATAAATCTGCAGCAGTTGCAGTAATGGAAAGATTTCCTAATTAAAACTATTTCTGGCTAATTTTATCCTATCTTCACATGATACTTCTATCGATAAAAATTTCATTAAAATTCAAGGTTTTTCCTTACCTGATTCATCTGAAGAATATTCAACGTATCTCTCTCAGGCACGCAGAATTTCAGCGGGAAGACAGGATTCCACCAGTGGGAACAGCATGGCAGTATATTTCTCTTTGGTGACTCCCAGAGACTCTAAGGCATGTATCTGGGCATCGACCGTATCGTACAGTAAAGATAAATTGACCTTCTTCATTTCTGTGTTCTTTAGAACAAATTTTAAAACTTCTCTGACATACACTTGTATCAAGACATCATCTTGTCCAAACCGCATTTTCAAGTACTCGTAAGCTTTTCTGTAGTTTTCAGAAGTCGCCGAAAAACTTTCAACTATGTCCCTGGTCCGGGATTTTGGAGTTGTTGCCTGAACTAAATATTGAAATTAATCGGCTTCATCAATGCTCTCATCTTCATGGATTCTCTTAACTGATTGTGGAAACGCAGCCAATCTCCGTCAACTCTCCGGAAAACTGATGGAACTGAATCTTAGGAAGACGCAGAGATGAGAACGAAGATGTGACCAGGCTAAGGTTGTCCTTCTGTCCCGAAGCATCTGTCTTCGCTATATTTTTCACACGGACTTGCCAGGCAATAATTCTTTCAGCGTAACCTTCCATGGTTTCAAATTCAATATTGCATGCTTCTTGCGTACAATTTGACTCTAACATCATTTGTTAAATATAACTTCGTCTATTTCTTTTAGTTTAACACCATTTGCACTAAACATTTGCAAAAACTAAGGCATTTACATCTATTGGATTACTTTCAGCAATTTCTTGGAGATGATTTAGAGCCTTCGTGAAAGCTGTCCTCAACGGCATGCATTTCAATTTCAAAACATCCATGTTCTACTTTCTTATAGTCAAAAATGTTTTGCTAACACTCGTTGCCCACCCGGGGGCGCCAGAAAATGTCCTACCTCAATTTAGTACTCCTTTACAAATCAGTAAACTGAGTCGAACATATATGATGTGGCGAAGAGTGTTTCTCAAATAAAATATTTATTAAGCTATTTACATGGATGCATAAAAAATGGCTATAAATATTATAACGCACGCTCAAAGTCATGTCATCCCTCCAAACGCATCTAGAGCAATTCTTTCCTTCCCTTTTCGGAGAGTTTCAACTCCCCACTGTTGCCACATGTGAGAAGAGAGTTCCCCTCTCTCTCTCCATTCGTAACAAGATCACTTGTTATTATTAAAAGCTTGAAGTTTTTTTTTAGAAAATACTCTCTTTATGTATTTAATTTCTGGATCAAACATTTTATTATATCTCCGTCTGAAACCTAATCTCGATTTATTTTTCATTATTTTATTATTTCAAAAAAAAAAATTTATAAAACGCTTTGCATATTTATAGAACGTATTTTTATTACTTTTATTTTTTGTTTTTAAATGTATAACGCGTTTCTGCATACTTTACTATTTTATTAAATAATTTTTTAACTAGTTTTATGTTTTGCAATTTGATAAGAAAGTAACACATGTTGTAGACAATATCTACTTAGACCTGTAGATATTGTTAGGTTTTATGCTACCTATATTCAGCACACATTCTTGAAAACTTGAAAGATTACAGTAGTTTAGAGTAAATAGATAAAGTTCTTGTTCAATTTTTTAAATTTCATTCTCGCCTTATTTGCCTCTTTGTTAATTGCTATACTTTTTAGTGTTTAATTTCCAGAAGAAATTATTCCTCTATATGATTGAAGAATATATAATATAGTATTCAAAAGTTTTTCTACGACAGAAAATTGGATATGAATTTTCTTATTAGTTAAAACAGTGCAACAAATCAATGACTATATAGTGTCTCCTAAAAATTAGATCACATCAAAGGGGGAAAAAAGGATTTATCAGGATGGTTGATTTTAACCCATTCCGCCCCCAAATATAAACGATTTATGGTCGTGGTAACCTAGAGATTATGTTCACGAACTCGTGGCTGGCGTGACATGAGTTTGAGCCCTAATGTCACTGAAGACCAGTAGTGTAGAGGCACTGATACACTTTAAATCTGTCGAGGCCTAAAACTTTCTCGTTGGCCCGGGGTGGTAGTTTGGAGCCCAGATGTGATCCTCGTCACTTGACCAAGACTGGAAATTTCGAAATCCGTCGCCAATAACCTAACTTCCACGTCACACCAAAGGGAGGACGTTTGAGCCTTGACACATTTTGCGTGCAGTGGCTTTTCAGCGGCACGAGGCTTGAACACATGACATACCTCAACCACGAGTACGTGACTTTGGTCACTAGGATACCGTGGCCATCATGAGTAGAGAGAAGAGTAGAAGACAAACATTCCAACATTACTTAAATACAACAAAACTTTTTTTATTCGGCACACAGGTTTCCATGGTTCTGTGGAGGATAGAACTCGGTACCTTCTGATTAGTACCACTGGACCAAAATAAGCACTTCAGTCCAAAGGCTGTTACTGGCTAATATAGATACCACCATTACAGTTCTTTTGAGTCAAAAATTAATTATCAGAATCATGAATTATGAATAAAGCTTCGAAAAATAAAGGAAAACATTAGCTTTTTTAGATGTGAAATTCTTTCTTAAGTTAAGCCTTATTAGAGGCCAAGAAACCGAGCGTAGGAGACAAATAAAACATTTTCATTCTTTAAATATGACTAAATAAGAATACCTATTTTTAAATGTGTATATTTCTAATAACATCTCGACTGAGTATTATGCAATATGTCGATATTTAAGTGCACTAAGAAGATTCCGTGTGCAAAATTTTTATAGTTACAGGTATTCTTTGCTTACTGAAAGTATTTAAAAAACCCCGTTTTTACGCCTTTTTAAGGCGATCGTTTTTCCCTGGTCGCATTAAAACCACGTGCACTCTTTCTAACCTGTTTTTGACATAGTCATTTAACCTCTGATTCACTTTATAATTTTTCCTTGATTGATTTAATGATATTATAATAAAGAAGTTAATTTTAAGCTGCGCTATGCAAGCGAAATGCAAAAAAGTACACTCGTGTCTATGAATTAAGGATAATGTTAGTTCAGGTAAAGAAAGAGTCTAAAGCAAAACAAACGTAACTTATCATTAAACTCATTGATTAAACTAAAGATAAAAAACAAAAAAAGATGATACATGGCAAAAAGATGGCACACCATTTATGAAAACTATGATTTTTGTTCACTAGAGCAATTCTGAAAAACACCCCCTTTACAAAAACAATATTACATGATTGGTAAGAGGGTTAATATATTGTATGTCATCCTTGCGATGAAATACAGCCGGTACAACAAATAGGCATGCTGAGTATCAAATTATCGAGTTGATCTTGGGGAAGATTACTCCACTCACAGCAAGCAATGCTCTCCGAAATTTCATTTACATGTAAGAGGTGGTTCAAAGGCACAACTTGTCGGTCGAGGATGCCCACACATGCTCTATCGAATTCAAGTCAGGTGAGAATGCTGGCCATTCCATACGTGTGATATCCTCAGATTGAAGGCATCTGTTTACGATGTTTTATTGGTGAGGATGTGTGTAGCCTCCATAAACATAGATTCTGTGCCCAAGGAGTCGCTAATAGAACGTACATGTTGTTTTAGAATGATGTCTCGATGGATTTGACCTGGCAAATCTATTCTGGAGCACAGTAGAATTCTCAAACGAGTAATCCTACACCACCTTAACGTTATCATTCAATGATTTCTTGGTGGTGATGGGTACTTGGCGTCCTCCATATGAAGTTCTGAAGGGAATCAGAGTGCAAGCTAAAACTGTACTTGTCGGAAAACATCACATAAGGCAATGTGACGATGTCCACATTGCATATTTTCTTCTTCGGGCCAACATCTAACGGCAACGAGTGGAACACATCTGACAGCCTGCGAGCATAACATGTCCCAAACGTTTATACATGGTTTGCCTTGAAACTTTCTTACCCATGGCTGCAGATAGCTTATGAGACAGGTTGTATGATGTGCGCCGTTAGCTTCTTTTGGAAAATACTGCCAAATACTTGTCTGCATTCGACGTTGTAACTCGGGGGCTACATATACTGTAACGTCTATTGACATTTCTGTTATTTTGGAATTTTTGCCAAAGCCTAGAGAGGATCCTTTGGGCCAGTCCAAGTTCCTTGGATACTTCTATCTGAGCACGTCCATATTCCAGGTGACCGATAATTCCATCACGTAAAAAATCATCCACATGAGTTCCCTGTGCCATGACTATTCGGTTATGGCACTGAGCGGTTTACAGAACGCTTCTAAACAATTTTAATTTTTCGCCACTATTTCTTAGATGCTCTTCTGTTACACTCTCCTCGTTGTTACGTACTTTCGGCGTCAATTGATGGCTTCGATTTCCATTTGATTCTGAATTATTCTTAATTTATGGACATGAGTGTAGATCGAAGGTAAAATCAGATTGCACATGCAAAGGTTTTACATGCACAAGTTCAAAATTCAAAAAATGCAATTGTCATTAGATTATATTTAAAAAAAATACTTTTTAATATTTTAAAAACAGACTGATAGAAATTCTTAAAACACGAAAAATAACTAAGAGTATTCTTAATATTTTAGATCAAATTTTTAAAAATATAATAATTTAACAAATCTTTTGTATTTGTATAACATGTTAGTATATTAAAATAAGCTTGTCATATGCAAATTAGAAATATTTATTAGTTCTAAAAAAGTTTTATGCTATTTCATCAAAATGCATCTGGTCACAATACTCAGAGTAAATATAGCTTGTGTATTTTTCCAACAATCATTTGGAAATAGTGCATCTCCGTTAATTTTCCTTTATGCAGCTTATATGTTCATAATTCGAAGATCTGCAGTTTGGTTAATTATTTTCTTTTTCCATTTCAGTTACGGCTACAGTCCAAGCGAATTTCATCAACGCAAGTCTAAAAATAGCAAACAAATGAATTATCTTGGACCATTTTTCTATTTCAGAGAAAAACGCAAATAAAACATTAAAAAAAATGGTTACGAATTTGACAGTATTTTTGAATTACATAAACGCAGTTTAAGCATGTTTTATTTATTTAATATGTGCACAAAAACTAGTTTTAAAATATGTTAGTAAATCTCTTTTTTTTTTTTTCTTTTTCGGTAATAAGTATGTATGCTAATAGTAAAATAATTTGTAATAAAGCTATATTAATTGTAATAAAATAATTAAACAGATGTTTAAATGCATAAGCACAATGATTTAAAAAGATGCTTTTATTTTTCTATTCAAAAATGAATAAAATGAAAATATGAGTTGCTTTTTCTATCGCAAAAGATAAAATCGACAAAATAATCTAGTGTAATGTAAGATATCACAAAAACCTGTATTCTTCAGTTATTAGAAAACTAATTAATGTTTGATTCAACAATAATATAATCCTTTCCATTCAGTGTTACCACACTTAAGAATTTTTTTTTTTTACTTAGTGGCTAAGACAAAATTGATGAATATACAAAAATAATTTCTCATCTTATAAATGAAGTAAGTCAATTCTTCTATAACAGGTACGTTTCCGAAAGTCTGTGCATGTAAATAACTTAATAACAAAAAGAGAAATAATAATTCAATTAAGAGTTTGAAATAATGAATTACATACCATGAACGGATCCAATTGATTTTCGTCTCCGTCATCCACTGTCTACATAAAAAAAAAACGTATTTTAATATGAGAATAAGTCATTAGTATGAAGATATGAGTTATGTTTTTAAATAAAAGCACGGAGCATATATTAGAAAGTTTATGTTTCAATTTACTTGTTGTTGTTTTTATTTATTTATTTTTTATTAACGTCGTACTTAAATAACTTCAGATGTTGGTGATAAACCTCGTAATTTTGAGCGACGATCAAGTGACGATATTTACATCCCCCCCCCCAAAAATATCAATTACAGGATGTTACGGGAAATAGTAGTTTCAGAGCCACCGCACAAGCGTGGTGAGCGCAGCGCCCTCTGAACTGATTCTGAAAGAGTATAAATAGAGGGCTGTAGCGGGACGTTGAAAATAGTTAATAATTATTTGTTAGTGGCGAACGTTAGCGGCGAACGTGGAAGACCTAAGTATGCCTCCACTACGAAACAAGAAGAAATTCCAACAACTTACGGAGTTTGAACGGGGGAATATTATCGGCCTTCGAGAAGGAGGATTTTCCTATCGCACACTGGGAGCTCGTGCGCAGCGGAACAGTTCCACAGTGATGCGAGTTTGGAAGCAGTGAACCGATGAGCACCCAATAACTCAAAAAACTGGCAGTGGACGATGGAAGGCGATGTCAGCGCGCGACAATCGACACCTGCTCCGTATGGCGGTAAATGACCGTACAGCTTCCTCCAGGCAGTTGGCAGCTCATTAGTCTGCTGCTACAGGTGTACTAATGTCGGCTTCGTCAATTTGTCGACGTCTGCTGCACCGTGGATTGCGTGCAAGGGTGCCCTTATATAGGATCCCCCTCACGGTAAACCATCGATGGCTGCGTCTGCAATGGGCTCATGAGCACATAGCCTGGCAAGCTCATTGGCACCAAGTTGTCTTTTTAGATGAATCACGCTTCAGTTTGTGGGACTATGATGGCTGCATTCGTGTTAGACGCTATGCCGGTGAACGCTGCCTTCCAGAGTGCGTTATCGGAGCGATAACGGTGATAGTGGCCTAACACCCTGAGTTATGGTTTGGGGTGTGATTTCGTATCATGGACGATGCAATTTGCTACGAATTGAGGGTAATCTCAATAGAAACAGGTACATCTGTAAAGTGCTACAGTCGAAGCTTCAACTATCCCTGGAGCTATTTTTCAGCAGAAAAATGCACGTCCACTTGTTGCGAAGACTGTTCGAGACTTCTGTTCAGCCCAACACATGCAACTTCTTCCTTCTTCTGCTTATTCACCGGATATGTCGCCTATTGAGCACGTGTGGGATTTGGTTGGTCGGTGTCGCGCTCGTGATTCCCGTCCTGCAGATTCAAAAGACGAACTTTTGCTGCGCATACGAGCAATATGGAATTCTCTTCCACAAGCAGACATTCAAAATCTGTTTGGCTCCTTGCCACGTCGTCCAGCAGCACTTATTGCAGCGCGTAGTGGCTACACAAAATACTGATTTCGGGCACTTAATATTCTTATTTTGCTTTAAACATTTCGTCATTTATTTGTACTAATACAAGTCGTTTGTGCATTAAATTTCATTTAATTCTGATGATTTCTTCATAGTGTTGCATTTTTTACAAACAGCAGTTTAATAATATAAAAAGAAAATTACCATATTTTATAACGGCAGAAAAAGCACAAGAAATTATTGTACTTATGTAAAAACAAGCAATATAAAAAAATTTTAAATCAATTCCTACTTCGATTAACAAAGAAAAATTTTATTTTAGCTACTTTTTATTAAATAGTTATAATTAATATAAATATGTATCTACATAGGATAGAATCACAACATTAAGTGGTAATTTATTTTTATTAAAGTATCGTATTGTCATGCAAAACAATCGTGTATATCAAATTTCAGTTTAACTGAATGCACGTGAGAAAAAAAAACCTTTTCAAGTTTTGACCCAAGTCGCCAAACGGGTCGCTAAGTCGCCAACGTGGCTTTAAATAATTAGTTTTAATCAATTAATTTTTATCAATTATAATTAAATTATTGTCATCCTAAATAATCATGCATATAAAATTTCAGCTCAGTGGAGCGCTTTAAAATGTATTTTATGAGCGATTGAAAATTCCACCCAGATAAATAAATAAATAAATATAGAGAGAGTGTGAGTTAATAGTAGGAACTGAAAAAAAAATACACTCGGAGTTTTAATTATTTGGTCTTTCATGATTTCTGAGTTGAATGAAAAATTGCCTTTCTCTGAAATCATACTCTTGATTTTATGTAATGCTAAGTCATCTAAAGTATCAAAAAAAATTTTATCATGTCCTTTGATTGTGTTTGATAGTTTTGATTTTACGAATTTGTAAGTTTCCGTTTCTTAAACATATGTAGATATATTAAATATTCAGCAAATAATCCAATGAAATTAAACGCTACTTTTTAATGACATACATTTTTTTTTTGTGAGTGAATACATCGATATAAACTTTAACAACTTTTGTTATTGACATCATACTCAGAAAATTATTTTCGAAGTGGGAGCGTAATTTTCTTAAAATTTGAAAGTGAAGAAAGGAATATAAATATGAAGTTACAATTTTTAATTTATATACTTACTCCTACATTATCCAATATACAGTAATGAATCTATAAAAGAAAATAATACTTTAATTATAAAACTGAAATGTATATAGTGTATTCACACACACACATAAAAATTAACACAGAAACTTCTGAAAAATTTCGGAATAGATTACTTGTAATGCAATATTTGCAATCTCTTTGCTTCATTTCTATTAAAAAATTCTGCAGAACATGTTTCCATTTCTATAATCGAAAATTTGATCATTTTTCTGACATGTAGATTTTGATAAGTCTTAAATCAACTGTTTTAACTTAAAAATAACTGTTTTTACTGAATACTTCCCTAACAAGAATAGACATTTATTACAAACGAAAACTAGGTGTAAATATATTTTTTGAAACATTAATTCTTTCATATCTTTTTCGAATCACTATCAATCGTAATAAAATAAAAAGTCAAAAATGTAACAAAGATTATATTTCTGATCTAATTACATATAGTGTGATAACTTGATTGCGGTAGAATAAGTGTTTATATTGTTTTTATTTCTATAAAGACAGCTTCAGGTTGAATAAGAATAAGCCTTCAACTTTTTGAATAAGATGAAAGAAAAAGCAAAGGAGAAAGGTAAGAAAACAAGGAATGATGTAAGTTTACCCAATCGTTAGTGAATTTGAAACAAGAAAATGTAAGAATCCTTCATCGTGTTTCATATTTGACAAAACTAAATGTAACTATAAATATAATATATTCTCATGACATAGATTTTTCAATAATTCTTAAAAAAAAGGCTTTAGGTTCGTAAAAAAGGCTATAAAATTATATAATTATTAAAGGCTATAATTTATAATTCGTAGAGAAGGCTATTTTTACAAATTAATGTATTAAATTACATCTTTCGCGTCATTCTTTGTAATTGTTAATCAAGAATATTTCGCAACGGGAAAAAAACTAAGAATCAATACATACAAATCCTTACTGATTATTTATATTCATTAATAAACTTTTTAATGTAAATTTAGCTTTTTAGTGTAGGGTAATACTTATAGGTGTTATTAAACTATGCGAAATCTCGAAAGGTCATTTCAAAGTGCATAATAATTGCTCCTGATTCTAGAGTGTGAAAAGGTTGATTTTACCTTTGTGCGGTTTTCCCTTGAGAAATAAAGTTGTTCATTGTCAGAACAACTTCCAACTCCTCCAGGACTTATCTCTGATGTACATGTTTCATAAGCTTCAAAATACTAAAGAGAAGTTTTACATAAACAATGGAAACAAAAGCAAATATATATTATGAAACATAAACAATTTCTTTTCCTATAGAGAATAAATGCTTAAGAAAAAAATCGATACTTTTAAGGCAAGTTCTTAATTGTAGTTTATTTTTGAGTAAGGCTATATATATATGTATATATGTAATGTTTCAAGTCAACATCCAGCTTTTATAAAAAGTTTTACTCAGCGGGCAATCTATAAGTCTGTCGCTGAGAGAAAAAGGACGCCAAGTGCATTTTTAATTAGGTTGACTACTTATGTCCAGAACTGTTAAATACTCTTTTTAGTTTATGGGTTCTTCTTGAAAGTTAAGGATGGCATTTGGAGACTATCAAAAATAATGATCTGGGATTAAAAGTGCTCTGTTTTGACTATCTGTTCGGAGAAATAATTAGGTGTTTAATTTAAGGCTTGACGGAAAATAACGGAAAATAGAAATTAAGTGGTAAATAGAGAGAGAGGGAATTTTATTTCAGATCGAGTTTAATTATCCTTACATATATATATATGTACTCTTTAAATAATTAGAACTACTTCATTTATACCTACACATGTTGATCATTTTTTGTCTGTTTGTTTGATTTCATTATTGTGTATATAAACAGAGGCAGAAAAATTGTGCAAATAACTTGTAGCAATTATAATTATACATTAAAATTGATAATGAAAATAATTAGGTAATTAATACAATAAAATTTACAATACTTATAAAATGTAGTCAGTAACAATATCCGCGAAAAATTATTATTATTATTTTTTTTTTGTCTTATAAAATACATTAAAATAGAACTAAAGAAGTCTGGCTCATTGGTTGGGGTTTTTGGTGAATTATTTTTATTTATTTATATTTTTTTTATCTTATGCAGCATAATCTGTTAGACACGTGATGAAAACGAGGTTCATCCTACATTATGGGCATCTACTCAATAACACGTTACACTCCTTTCTGCCTGAAAAACAGCTGCAATTTGCTTTGGCATGAATACCACAAGCTCTTGGTAGATGACTGGAGACAGGCTGCGCCAATCGTCTGAGCAGTGGTCACATAAAGTCGAGATATTCCGACATGAAGATAGATGTTTGATCTCTGAGCTGCTCTTCTAAGAAAATCTAAACGTGCCCTATCACATGAAGATCGTCTTAGATGGCTAGTATATTCATCAGAATTCATCTTTCTGTTCCTCGAACACTTCTAACGTAATTCTAGTTGTTTCACATGGGACATTGACTTGTTGGAAGATTCCATTTTCAGTTGGGGAAACAGATGCCGTATAAGGTTGCAACTTATCAACAGTTATACTCAGATAGTCTACATCTTTCACGGTCCCTTCAACCAGAAGGAACTCAGAGTCACCTATGAGAACGTTCTCATAAGCATAATACCGCCATCACCAATCTGTATACATGGAGGGAGCAACTGATCGACCGAGGAAAACGGCGCGCACCCTGACATGAGCATCGACGTGATAAATAAGAAATCGTGATTCACCCAACCAGGAAACTCTCTTCTACTTATTTATGGCCAAGTCTCAATGCTTCTGAACCCACTGCAGTCTTTTTTGACAATAACTGCTTGGTCAACAGAAGCCCACGAGGGGGACGTCTGCTACGCAGTCACTTATCCAACACTGACTGCTGAGCGGTGTGTGTTCCAAAACACTTATACTTGAACCTGTATCGTATTGGACTATCAACTAGCCTACTGTCTGGCTCCGATTTTGCTCTACTAAGCGGGACAGTTTCCCTCTTTTAGCGGGACGTCCTTTTTTTTCTGATGATGGGTGGACTCCCTACTGCTAGGTGTTTACTTCTGGTTTCAGTGCTATTTATCCACTTTGCACAAATACTAAAAACAGCAGAACACGAACAACCTACCAGATAGTTTACCTTCTGCAGCAGCATTTAAATACTCTTCTCTCTACGTGACTTTCACGTTAACCAGATGAGTTCATTGAAAAATGGGGGGTGTTCATAATGTTTTGGCTTGATGATGTATGCTGATATTGGTAATTTTTTTATAAAGAAATAATATCTAAATCTAAAAATTCCCTTCATGTAAAATTACTTCTGTTTATATCGAATGAATTTTCTCATTGAATTTTTTCAATTCTTATTTTATTCTGGAAAAGTATTCTGGTCTGATTTGACAATGTGGGAGTTTTTGGCGACCGATCTCATAATCTTAAATATCGGCAAACTGAGCCCATACCCCTCCTCCAAACTTCTGCACTAGGCAAATGTGAGGACTTCGGACAGATGTAACATGCATCAGTCCCTTTACACGATGGGTCTTCAGTAGCACCAGGATTCGAAATCACGAACGAATCGCCATCCACGAGTTCTACCCATATCCACTCGACTGTCGCTGCCACATGACTGCAGTCTGAACTATTGTACTGAATGCGCTTTGAGCAAATGATTGCTAACCTTGAATTCTGAAACAATTGGGATTGCTTATATGAACGTCCACTCTTATATAAACTTTTAGACTTGATAGCCCTTGTAACATACGAGTATCTTTCTTAAAAGAAAGAGCTGCATACGTTGCATTAAGGCTATCTCCGCCAAATGTACGAGAGGGAACTAAACACACATTTTCAGACAGAGAAATATCTCAATTTTTACAAAAATTTACAATATAGTTCATGCATCTCTTTTTATAACATAGTCATTATAAAACTTTAAAATATTCCACACACATTTAATTTTACATTTTAACATTTAACAATACGGTTTTGGACATTAAAGGCGAAACACATTTTATACCAGAAAAAAAAAAGACTCAACTCAGATGAAAATGAGGAGTCTGATCAAATAGGCTGTACCCTATAGGATAATGAAGTAAGAATACAATATTAATGTTTTATGTCTGAAAATATATTCCCAAATTGTTTCCTATTCTTTAACATTGCGGAAGATTTCTGCAACAGGGACTATTTAGCTCCTGAAACCATAAGTTAATTTCAAAAAGGAAAATGTTGTTGTGAGGTAAGAATTTCAATACGATATTGTTGATATTTGAATTTAAAGTAGACCTGAATAATTTAGAAGTTGTTAATTTAGTATCATTTGCTACAAAAGTGAGGAGTTTAGTATGAGTCGTTCTACTAGTTCTACGTTGGATCCATTATTTCCAAATATTTTCACAATTGTATATTAAATTTGATTTACTTTTTTTTTCAAATAAGTCTAATTTTTCTCACCTCTTTTGAAAACGAAACGTGACGTCAAACATACCAGCTAAATGAGAATGAATAAAAATTACCAAAAAGTAAAATTAAAAATTAATGAAAAATAAATGACTGGAAATTAATTTGAAATATACTACAAAATATTTGCATCTGTATTTTAAAAATCTGTTGGTAAAGTATAAATTTTCAAAATGAAGTTTTTAATGCTGTTTGTTTAGTGTGTAACTGTTTTTTGGACGACTCCAATGTTTTCCGCCGTCTAAGTACTCCCGCCATGTTTTTGATGTAACCCTTCGCGAGAGTTGTAGCTTCCAACTCTAAACAGCGCGCGAACAGCACATTATTTAATAAATCCTCAATGTTTAAGTCAAAACTTTAACAATATTCAATAAATAATTAAAATATGCAAGTATATTTTTCCATTTTAAAAAAATGACCCTTTTTCCTTTTTTTTTTTTTTTAAGCTTTTAAAATACATACATTTTAAAATTTTAAGACTAATGATGAAAAGGCTGAAATTATATACGCATTATAATGCATTATTTATATTTTTCTTTTTAATTTAATTTTTTTAAAAAAAAAGAAAAGTGGATATTTATTTTTAAATTAACGGCAAGATTAAATTCACAAAATGATTATCATGTCAAGATAATAACAAGGAGAAAAAAGTATTTGTATTACCGGTTGAGGCATTAAATTATTGCATTCCAAAAACTGATCGCAATAAGATTGAAGTCCAGCTGTAAAGAAAAACAGTTGAGTGATTAGAGGAAAGAAAATGCAAGCGGAGTGATTTAGAAATCAGTTCCATAAAAACGTACCGATTTCGACTCATTTTTTAAAAAATCGTAAAAAAATAGAAAATATAATTATTTTGTAAAATAAATTATACCGTATAGTGGCAAATTAAATATCTTTCCGATTCCGTAATTATTTTTTGTCTCAGTTTCATGAAAAAAAATTAGATCGCGTTTTAAAAACGTCTGAAAAAAAAAGTTTGGAGATTTTGATCTTGGCCCCTGGCGGGAAAAAATGGCACTAATTATGCATTTTGATGTTTTTAATTAATATCTTTTTAACTAAATGCAATATAGAAATATAAATAGTCAAAACAAATTCTTCGGATCATTCCCGATCTTTTGGTACCTTTGGCGAGTTTCTGCGTTGTGTGGTTCGTCAGAAGATACACTAACTCCTACGGTCGTACGGTCGTATACGTTTGTTTGCCTTCAAATTTTAATAGTGTAGAGGAATATATATATATAAGGGGGTGAAATAGGTGATGCACGCTAACATCTTGCAAAAATGGTTGATCTATAGGGTTTAAGCAAATAAAGCACACTGCGCCACGTGCATAAAGACCATAAAAAAAGAGAACAAGACCTCAGTGAATCCTTTCTGTGAAATCACATGTGACTCCTTTCAGGCTTTTACGTCTTTGCCTTATAAAACTGTTGGTACTCCAATGCCCTGATAGATATTTCTAAGAATCATGAGAACTTACGATGCAAAACCATTTCATTAAAATGCGTGAACCTTAAGGGGGTATTTTACTCTAGAACTTTGAAGGAATGGATTTATTTTGAAGTGATAACTTTTATAGGCGTGTTTTGCTGGAGAGTGAACTTGAATGAATGTCACGCTCGGGTTTGTAACGCTCATTTGGCTTTTTTCGACTTTAGTCGGAAATCGTTCTCGGACAAGTTCGGCTATGACATACATACCCCTAAAAAGAAAAGAAGGGACGTTTCCCCTCTCCCTCCACCACTCTGAAACGCGATAGTTTGTCCCCCTACCAATCTGTCGTAAAAGTGAAGTTCCTAGCTTCGATCTAAGGGCCCCCTCACCACCTCTTTCAACGAAAATGAATGTGGAATTCTTTCTAATCCTAGTTGAAGCATGAAAATGAAACATGTAATATTTTTAAAAAGTACACTAAGAGAGAGAGCGAAATCCTACAATAAATTGAAACATAAAATGTAGAAAAAGGACAAATTTTTATAGAACTAAGTAAATAGTATAATTATTATTAGCAATACTGCTGTGAATTTAAGAATAAAATGTTTTTGTAAGCGAATCAGAATAGCAATGAATAAATAGTTCTATTAATCACATTACTTAAAGATACTTTGAATCTAAAAAGAAAATTGAAACAATCAAAAATTTAAAATAACAAAATTAAGTATATTGGTATTAAGAAAAAGTTGCATTAAATAATTTAAGTACAAGAAAACAAAATATAATTAAGAAGACTTACCTTGCAGCAGCACCGGATATATTTGTACAATGACAAAATAGCTGGTATAAGCTAGAGATTGATATAAATCTTCTGATTAAATCCCAATTTAAAGGTTTTGACCTAGATTCCTCTCTTCCCAATCAACTACCTGTCTTACTGTCCCTTTGCTTAAATTAATTCATGGATAGAAATGAATAATGTTAAATTACGACCAAAATCCACAAAGTCGGATCGGGTCTTCTGAACAAATTACCTATGATTTCAAGTGAAAAGACAAATCAAAACCTTTAGTTGATTTTTTAAAATCAAAATTTCATTTAATTATATCAAATGATCCAAATGAAAGCAAGAGGGAGTACGGAACCCCTACGGACGGATTTTATATATATATATATATATATTTAAATAAAATTTTGAATCTAAAGTATTTATAACCCTTTTCAGCGACCATAAACTTATTGTTTCCTTCTTAGAATACAATTAATTCACAAATATGATAGTATATTTCGCAAAAAAATATTTCTTTATGAGTACAGACTTATGAATAAATAATTTTATTAGACAATACTAATATCCCCTTGTTTTTTAATCACCGAACTAATCCCTGAAACGACATTACAAAATTCGAAGTTATCACTTCTATCGTGTGGTCTTAAGCACATATTTTTTTCATATTTTTAAACATTAAAGAATATGTACTACATAGGGTTTTCTAAAATTATAATTATTTTCGGAGGCGTTTTATAGTGATGTGTCATGTAAACCGGCTCGGTCGGAAGAAATCGAACATTAAATGACAGGGGTCCTCCGTATACCTGCGATCGTGTTCCTTCGCGTAAAACTAATCGTACTCTTTAAATATATATATTTTAAAATAAAATAACCGAAAGTACTTCGAAATAATCTTTTATATTGAGTGTACATTTAAAGCCAGTTTCATTCCAACCTACAAGCAACGTGGATGCACGTGTTCTGAGTGCAGTGTAAATTTAAAATATTTTGAGTTTTAATTTCAATTTTTGCAAGTAAAAAGGACAGAAAAGGAGAGCTCAGAACTACGAGCTTCTGACGCTTCAAAGGAGGACAGAATTTGGAAGCTCGTTTTGAAGAAAGAACTTCAGAAAATGAGTTTTTTTTACGTAGAGGAAAGCCCAATGTATGGAGCAGGAATCGCAGATTGAAAAAAATGAAAGTATAAAGTACCATTGTATGGCTTAGTAGTCAGTGCGTAACTTGACCCCAAACCTTTAAACGCTCTTTTCTCGAAACTACTTTTTTCGAGACTCTTGTCATGATATCGCAAGTTCTACTGAATCAATTTACTTGAAATTTAATATAAGCCTTCTCTATACATTACTCTATCACACTAGTTCAAACCATACTAAAATTTCAATTTTTACTATTTTAAAAAATTTGGAACAGTAAAGAAAAGACTGGTAAAAAAATGTCTTTTTATTTCAGACAGCCGCTATTGCCGGAATTTTTTTTTTTTTTTTACTTCAAAGTTTGGACGATAGCAGCATTTTTTTGAACAAAGAATTAATTATTATTCTTTTTTTAGGTTACTAGAAGGATTACAATCATGACAGGCAGGGCGTGTCATTTTTTTCAGAACCCCCACCCCCTTCATCAGCCTGTAACTTTTAAATTTTTAATTTTTTCCACTCGATTTTTTTTTTTGTATTCTTTAAAAATTACAAAATATCTGGTAAAATAATGGCTGACAAAAATATTTTGTAGGTTTTTTTGTTGTTGTTGCACCTGATAAAATACCTAAAATTCATGCCTCTAGACTAGAATACCGCCTTAAATTGCATAATTTATGAATTCCAGATCATTAGGTGGGGAGTTCCGCAATTGATAAGTAAACAAATATTTTGAATCAAACTATCAAATTTAGATGAATTTTTATTAAAAAAACCATAAATTATATATATCCTACAGAAAAGATTTACTTACATTCAGTGATGCAGTTGAGGTCTTTCAGAAATTGTTCGGATGGAAAGGGTTGTCGATCCGCCGAAAAGACAAGGAAAAGGGTAAAAAAAGCCAGAATGAAAAATACTCCATCACGATGAGGATTCATTTTCCTTCTAAAGCAAATGGAGGTGCTCTTTTTTCAAAGGCTACAAATGTGAATTCTAGAAATACCTGAAATAAAGTCTTAAAAGTTAAAAATCTGAACATTTGATCTTGTATGCATAAAAAGCTTTTATGCAACATAGAAGCTTCTATTTAGACTGTCAAAAAATTACTAGTTAATTACACTGGTGTTCAAAATCAAAGGAATTTTTAGACTTGGTCGATTATCTCTAGAACTACACTACATATTTTAGTGAAAATTCGTTTGTAATAGGGTTGATATAATACAAAGAAATAACCTAACTAATAAAACCCACACATTTTTCTCGTAACACACATCGAAGTCGAAAGGTATAAAACACAGCAGTTGCAGAATACTACAAAAAATTTATTGACGGTGGTTATGTGTGTTCACCTCTTACAGATGTAGAAGCCTTACACACACACACACATTGTGATTGTATACTGGAAATAAAGGAGTTTATGAGCTTCTGTAGCAATTGATCCCACTCATTCAACAACACTTTTTACCGGCTTTGGATGATTTTAGGAGGGGATTGCAGGTTGAAAGTGTTCTTCCAAGAGCGTCCAAGGCATGCTCTATAGGATTGAAGTTTCCGGATATGGCTGGCCAATCCGTCCAGCTAATATCCTTACTTTCCAGGAATTCATCAACCATATGAGCTCCATGTGGACTCACGTAGTCACCCACTAAAATGATATCATTAGCAAATTTAGGGCTCTAAGGCATCATCTCTATAACTCACGACAGTCGCAGTGCTTCATATAAGGAAATGGAAGTGTATACGGTCATACAACGTGATGCTTTTATCAAACCATCAAGCTTCCGCAGCTGTAAGGATCAATTTCTCGGAAGGTAACGGATCCATGGTTCTCTCCATATAAAAGTTCGATGAGAATCACTCGTTAGGCTAAGCCTAGATTAGCTGTCGAGGAGAACTGTCGTTCATTGATCCCTGTTCTAATATCTATGATGTCTGCTCTATTTTAAAGGGACTCTCCTGTTAACAGAACATTAACAGGTCCCTTCTTGCAAACAGCACTCTCTCATAAAGTCTTCTGAAAACAGTCACCCTAGAAACTTGGATTCCTGTGGCCGTGTACAACTCACGAGAGAATTGAGAAGCTGTAGCATCCCTGTTACACCTCGCTATAATGTATAAATGGTGGTCTACTCTAGCCATCGTAGCTCTTGGACGAATCTGATATCCTGAAACTGCTTCCATAAGTTGAACACGACGCTGGGCATTAAATTGAATTCTCTACAAATCTGGATTTGAAACTTGCTTACTTCTAGCCTACCTATAATTCGTCGCTTCATTCTATCATCTAAACGTTTGTAGTTACTAGTTTTTAATGTCTGAATTTTCATTTAATCGAATGCTGCAAAAAAAACACACCAAGAAATTCGGCAAGGTGTGCTTGCGAACGAAATGCGCGAATTTTGGCACGCCCGCTCGTAAATTCTATTCCTCTACTATTTGTGCTCCCATGCACGTATACGCTAACACATTCGACGCGTAACAATTGCGTAATTATTTCGAAGAAATATTTTCATGTTTCGGTCAATTCTTTTCATAAAATTCGATAAAACGCACAGACTCTCTTAATTTTGAACACCAGTCTATAAGACTGCATGTAATATTTGGTAAGAAGTCGAAACGGCTCGAGTTAGCCCATAAATATTAAAGCTCACTCTATAAGACAAAAAAAAAGTATACAATAACTGCAACTCGCCTAGTTGTCTTTGCATCCCTTCTGTGAAAGAGGAAGATACGATTCAACAAAAGAGTTATTGTTTCATTTTCTGAACATATCTTAATTCAAAAAATTCATTTTAAACATCCGTTTATGAAACAAAAATTTCTCTAATATTTATGAAAAACTTAATTGCTTTTACTCCGTTATCATTATTTTAAACAAGTTTACTTGCAATACATTTAAATGTAATGCTTTAAATTAGTATTTTTAAAAATAAAGAAGTATTGTTTTGTGTAAATCACTAATCAAAATTTTTCAATCGTTACGTATTGATTATTTATGATTATGATGAATAAACCGTCTGAGAGAGAACTAAAAAAGTTCATACTTCGCTTTTTTAAAATCGTATGATTTAAAAAATGAAGTACCAAAAACTTCTTTTTTTTTTTTTTTTTTACTCTTTTTCAAAACATGCTCATAATTTTAATTCAACATCTAATAAACGTGTTAAATTTTGTAATTTTAAAAATTTCTACTTGAAATCACGATTTCATTTGTTTTGTATTTATTCTTTTTTACATTTAAGTTAAATAAGTATAACTTCCATAGAAAAAATAAAAGCAATGTTCATTTAATATATTTCCTTTTATTTAAAAGGACTTTTCACGCTTTGTGACGTAATTTTCATGGCTCGATTGTCTGACCATCTGCTTATTATGCCTTTGTCTAGGGTTCTATTCGCGATATTGATTATCTTTTTTTTATTCATTCAATTCATTTAATTGTTTTTATAATTATATATAAATTTATTTAAAAAAAGGTTTATTGAATATTAAATCATATTTTAGAAAATTATTTTGCATTTTAAAAAATAAAATAATTACTATAATTATATAAATATTTATATTATACTTAATAAATATAATTATTAATGCATAATACTTTTTGTAAAAACATGTTATATCAAATATTAAATGATATTTTATACAAAAATTAGTTACAAAAATTTTTATAATATCATATTCAATATACTATAAATAAAATATTATATATAATATTGTAATAATATATAAAATATATTATAACTATTTATAGAAAAAAATATTTTTTAATTAGTAGAATAAAAATAATTTATATATTATATTATATACTAATTAAATTATTTTATAATTTTTTAAATATTTAATTAGTCTTTAACAATAAACGAGATTTTCCCTTTTACTTAAGCAAACGGTATGTCACAAATAATTGCTAAATGAACATTTTTAATCAATTTTATTATTTCAAAACCTAAGAAATAAATTATTGTTAAAATAATGAATATATTAGTTTTGTATATTATACTTTTTCTTCCGTCAGATATGTGTTTAAATAATTTACTAAACACAGTGGAATGAAAAACTATAAAATTAAAATAAAACATCAAAAAATGTTCTTATCAGATTTTTTTTTTCCTTTTGAATGTTTTTTCAGTAAATGTAAATATATATATCTAGGCTTTCCCCCATACTGTTTTTTTAACACTTACATATACTTACCATAAAATCCGGCGTATAACGCGCACCCATACTTTCAAGCTGCATTTTTTGATTTTTAGGTACATTCGCCGTATAACGCGCACCCACTTTTTACGAAGGAACCTGAAATGTACGTGTGCAATGCTATTGTGTTTTGAAGATATTTTTTAGAGATATAAGCCCAAAATTAGAGGAAAAAATAATATACTTATAGAACTACAACTTTTTGAGTTCAATAGAAATGTCATTTCTTTTAAATAAATAGTATTCTGATCTCTGTAGAATTCTTAATTTTTTTTATGTTCATCTTATTTCTTATTTTTAAAGCTCTCATTTTTTTTTATATCCGGTGTATAACGCGCACCCGTAAACTTCGATCTTATTTTTTTATGTTAAAAGTGCGCGTTATACGCCGGATTTTACGGTACTTATATATGTTTAATCAAACACATTAAAACGTTCAGAAAAAAGCAATCGTTTCAATAGCTATCTGTAAATGTTTCTTTTATTTATTATTTATAGAAAATGGATTTTATAATTAATATATACTTTTTAAAAAAAAGTATTATTTCTATTATTTCATTACTAAATTACAGTCCGACCTCTATATAACGAAGTCACTAAATCCCGGAAAAAAGTTCGTTATATAGAGGTTCATCTTTTAATATATTTTATAAACCGCATAAAATAAATTTTAAATTCATAAACACTATGTATTAAAAAAATAATAAATCACACAATTTTCTAAAATTAATATATGTTTATTTTATATATCTCACCCATCAAAAAAGAAGGAAAGAAAGAAAAACTGCAAGGAAAACAAGAAAAAGAATGTCGAAGAATTCACTGTATTTTCAATATTAACAAAATAATTTTATACTAAAAATAATGAATTTTAAGGACATTTTATAATTTAAAGCATACAATTAATATTAAACATGCATTATTTTATAATTAGAATATGGGGATACGGGACAACTCCACTGAGGGTGAAAGAGGATATCGAAGATGTTTCTAGTGTGAACTGGGCAATGGGGTTAAAGTTTGCACTTCTTGGATGAAATGTCCAGAACTCTATTGCTCTCGGCGAATTAGGATCTGATAAAACCAGTTCAAGATTTATGACCACCATAAAATATGTTAAAGAGAGAATAACTAGAATTTTTTTCAGAAATACTTTAAAAAAGGGAGAACAAAAATTGAATTACAAAAGAAAAAGCTAGTTATATAGAAAATGCACTTTCGCTATAGAGAGGTTATTTTATGAGGAAAATCGTGAAATGTTCAAAGTTTCAGAAAAAAGTTCGCTATATAGAAAAATTTGCAATAGAGAGGTTCATTATATAGAGGTTCGACTGTAATTATTTATTATTTAAATAGTACTTCGTCTATTATTTTGGATAAAATTACATTTTAGAGACATTTTTCATGAATTTTATACATCTTCAAAAAATCAATACATTTAATTTAAAAAAAAATCTTTAAATTTGTTTTTAGCATTTTACTGAAATATATTTCCCATGTAAAGCATGCATGTTCTATACTTCTGGTAGATTTAATCAATTGTTTTATCAAAACCGAGTTTATTATACATTTAATAAAGTTTTACAGCTTAAAGGATATATTATGGACTTAAAAATAAAAAATAGAACTTTGTTTCAACCTGTGCAACTTCATTAATTTTTATCATGTGCATTCTCATTTATCTGAAAAGAATTTTAATGAGTCGTTGAAGCAATAAAGATCATATATTTTTCACAAATGACAGCAAAATACTCACTTTAAATGACTTAAAACAGAATTCGAACAGGTACGAAGGTCGAAAATTTTTCGTATCTCTTTTCTATTGAACTGAAAAAATAACTTAAATATATATATTTAGTGATTGCGAAACTATTTTTGAATATCACGTTTCACTCATTTTATGTTTACTTTGTCTAATCATTAGTTTAATCAGAATTTTTTATTTCTACTTACGTAATTATAAATAATGACAAAAATAATATGGAAGTAATGCTTTATCATGCTGCAAAACTATGTACTTAATCTTTCTAATTTAAACAGAATATTCCACAAATATCACAAATAAGCATCTATAGCTATTTACTCATTAAAAAAAGCAATTGGCAAAAAAAAATTAAATTTTAAAAAAAAAGACACTTTTTTTTTTTTTGAGGAAATATGCGTTATTGCGAGATAAAATCTACCTACTTTATTGCAATGAAGTCATTTAAGAGCATTATCTGAAGGATTTTGTTCTGAGTTTGAAAAAAATAGTACTAGTTGTTTTTAATCCTCATTAATATTTACAGTAAAAGAGTAAAGTTTAACACAGGAACGTTGAAGTGTGCGATTTCGACGTCAAAATCTGAAAATTCTTTCCTAAAATCTATAAATTCAGAAAGAATCTCTCACTTGTTGTTGTTACTTATGCCACCTGATCGACACTAACATCAGATCAAGGTGCAGGAAATCCATCGTAGCAAAGGGCTACATGTACGCCTGTCGTTAACCTTAGCTTTTAGCACCATATGGAAAATGGTATGTTCTGGCTCAGTTCCACTCCAATCTTGAGGGTGAACACCCTGGTGGTGTCCTACCTTTCCTCTCTTTCAACCAACCTCACTAGAGTATTTGCGGCAAGATGGCTATTAAGAGGCCATCCCATGCCATAAAGGCACTATACATTTACAAATATCCATGCCTTCTCCGGGATTCGATAGCGGGCCCAACGACACAGCAGTTGGGATCACTAATCACTAAACCGGATGGGCGGCTAGAAATTACTTTATTTCTCTTATTACATTAAATTTCTATGAAACATTCATGGAATTTAGGGCAATTAGTGTTATTGGCGCTCAATTTAAGGACTGATTTACTTCTAACGCCTGTCTGGTGTCAATTGGACAAGGCAGCAACTTTGATTCCCTTATTTCAAAAATTTCGTTCTTCTGTAAGCGCGCGCGAATATTCTGTTGTGTTTTGAGTACACTGAGAGTAGGAGAATCTTAGAACGTTGTTTTACGACCACTGGTAGTCACGTGATCTGTACCAGCCGCTGAGATTTCATTTCTCATGAAAATAGTGGTTACTTGTGAGCTATGACCAGATATATTTTTTGTGCGCTTGTTTTCTTTTTTGTGACTGGCTATGAGTAAAACTTAACCCATTCAAGACCAGTTGAATTTCCCTGTTAAGCCTAACTCCATTTCAAAATTCATGTAAAATCCTTGCTGTAATAATATATGCCAAAATTTATGGTTTATAATAATTCCAAATTACATAAGTTCCAAATCCAGATCACACCAGTATGATCGCGGGAGTCAGAAATGGGAAAACGCACTCTCAAATATAATACCGTGTTCCCTGAAGTGATCACATATATGTAATCATGGTCCTGAATGGGTTAAAGCTTTTCGTGAGAAAAGTCTTACTGCAGAACATAAGCAAAAAATCGTAAAATCGTACCACTTTTCTTATTGACAGAGTTCCCTTTTCTCTCTATATAAAAATGAATGTTTGTAGAAATGACCTTGTTTCACTCCACACAACACCGTTCAACCGATCACTATGAAAATTAGCACGTATATGTATTTTTTGTGGAGAAGGTTTTTGTGCTATCCTCTTTGTTGCATCTTCTTACCAGGTGTCTCTACAGCATATCAACTTCTGCACCTGTGAAACAATCGACGAGCTGCCAACATAATCACCAAAAATGATGCCAACTTGGCTACATTTCGCTATGTTTCCATTAAATCGTTATTATATTGTAAGGAACAGCGTTGCTTACGAATATTACTATTTTAACAGAAAATAAATACAACAGAAAGTAATATTAGCGTATTACACATTCAGATGTAAATTATTTATGCTATTTTAAGCATTCATTACACAAAATTTGTAACAATATGTTACTTTTGCAGAGAAGAGATCAGCTTAGAAAGGGGTTTTCAAAAATCGACCCATAAGGGAGTTAAGGGGGAGTCATAAAAAAAAATCCATTATATCAGCTGTTAGACCTAATGACTTAAAATTTAACAAATATGATTTTTTTGTTCAGCTGAGCTATGCAAAAGTCTTTTTTTTATGTTTAATTTACAATTCCCGTAAAATTAACTCATTAAAAACTTCTTTACCCTTAAATTTGTATTGTGTTTAATTTTTCGATTTACCCGTGCAAAGAACGGGTATACCAGCTAGTACATTTATAAAATGGTATGTCTCTGACTTCAAACGGTTAATTTTTTCATCTACATTTCTACATTTCATCTACATTGTTCATCATCATTTTTTGTTCTACATGTTTGTTCCCACAGCATGTAATTTTATCAATCAAGCAAATTTTTTTACGTAATTTTCAAAATTGAAACTTATAAAAAGTCGAAAATAATTTAAAGAATTATTGAAAAATAAAAACAATTCCCAATTCCTTGATAGCAAAATATAGTTTAAAAATAAGTAGAACGTTAGTGCACAGTATGCTGGTTCATTATCCATTAACGTCCACTCTTTACGCTCAATGAAGGAAAGCAAATACAAACAAATATATTGATTGTATGTAAACGGTACGGCAGGAAGACGAAGTGATTAAATTTGCAAGAAGTTTGCGGTTTTACAGAGTAGTACAAAATTATAGTAGAAACAGCTGCCTCCTCCCTCGGCAGTTAAAACGGCCTTTACCCGGTTAAGCAGGGAGTTGAACTGCGCTTGGGTGACAGAAACAGGCAAATTGTTCCATGTTACTTCAAGTCTATGCCCCATTGCATCCACCGTGTCAGCCGGAGATGAGCCAGTCTCTCAGCAACCCATGGCTATAGTAAGATCTATTTTCAATGGGTGACACATCTACAGACTCTTTAGGAAAGGGCAACTATCAAACACCCTGTGTAGCGCGCGGGGAAGGTCAGAAATCCCGTGATCTTTCATTATCTTCTGCCATTTCCACCTGCATACTGTCGATCCAGATTATGGTGGTGCTTAGCTCGATAAGAATGAAATCATGCTGATTGGACACGAATAGTGATTAGAGAAGATTCCCGCTTCCAACTGTGTCCTGACGATCATCGAAGACGTGTCTGGAGACGCCTAGGGCAGCGTGCCGGTCCTGCTTTCTCTATTGCACTCCACACAGGCCCTCAACCGGGAGTTATGGCTTGGAGTGCCATTTCTTTTGACATCCGGCCCCCTTTGGTCGTCATTGGAGTAACACTTACAGCACAGCGGTACGTTGACGACATTCTGAGAACTGTTTTGCTACCGTTCCATCTACAGTACCTTGACTTTATTTTTCAGCAAGATAATGCCAGACCACATACGGAACGTGCTGCTATGAACAGTCTTAGAGCTTGTCAAACACTTCTTTGGCCAGCCGGATCAACAAGTTTCTCTCCAATCGAGCATATCTTGGATATGATGGGAAGGCGACTGCATCTACCAAGGAATGCGGATGACCTGGGCTGACAATTGGAGCAAATTTGGCAAGAAATACCGCAGGAGACCACCACGGTGCTTTATCACTCTGTGCCACTTCGTGTGTGACAGCTTGCATTCAGGCTAGAGGTGGGTCAACACCTTACTGGGCTCGTTACTTTGTAACTATGTAACTCTGAAATAAATCATTCAATGTTTCTGAAATTTTAATCATTTTCTATACAGTACATAATCCTTCTACCCACCCAAATTTTTGACTCTATCAGACAACTCGTTCTTGGTGCATCATTTTTTTTCTTTTTGTTATAAAATGTATTTCCTCCGATTGATCAACTTTCAATTGTACTCCTGTGTTTGTGGTCAGCCGAAGTGTTGTGATGTCTCACCATAAAAACGATAGTTTTAAGCATGCGTTAATCTCGTGAGCAAAAGTAGTGTGAGGTATGACTGGTAATGCCTGTCGGAAATTATCAGACAGTAGAAGGACAGCACACCCGAATATTTTTTCGTTGCAATAAATCTTGCAAAGTTCTATGAAATGCCTCGAGTGAATGTTTATGGGCAATGGTACACTCATCTAACTATGACTGAACTCCTTTGCAATACTGTAGCAATACTTTATGAATGAGCAATGGCAGCTTGAATGCGGAATGAGCAGTTTGTCCACTATCTAACAAAATGACAACGATGCCTGAAAATACAATTTCCTATTGCAATCCTGTTTTCGCAAGGCTGCGCCTTAATTACTATAGGAAATGAAAATCCGGACGCGGAATTCAAACGCAAAGCCATTCAAACTGCCGCAGTTCGCGTAAAATACAGTTCTGACATTGTGTGACACATGGGATTTCCTTGAATTGGATGAGGATATTCGGATCGGTGGTCTTGAAATAAGTCTAGGACCCACTTTTTGCGTCCTGCAAGTTAAGCCGATGCCGCTGTCCACGAGTATTAAGGTCGTCCGACATTATTCAGTACAGTTATCGGAACTTTTAAAATTCGATTTCAGACTCTCATTCCACACCTCGAAACTCCCACGTGACTGACTTTTGATGCCCCGGAGCGTGTAACTTCAATCACTAGAGGGAATGAAAGTCCGGAAGCGGGACTCGAATGCAAATGAATGAATGAAATCTGATATCAGATTTTTGTTTCCCACCCCTAGATGCAAACAGGGAATATTTTCTGCACCCTAGCCTGCGAGCACAGTCCCTGGAAGGGGGCATTATCCGGCATATTTACGAGAATTTCTAAAATTTGATTTCAGCTTCTCATGCACCATCCCGAAATACACCAGAAACGCACTTTTTCCGCTCTAAGACTTTTAGGGTAAGCTCCTGCCAAGGTTCGAGTAATAGACAGTCGCCTGGAGTTATACGGAAAAGTTACAATAATTTCTCCAAACGGGTATCAGATTCGAATAGTTGATCTCGAAATACGTCAGAGACCAAGTTTTGAGGCTCCCAAACTTTAAAGGCAAGCCCCTGCCACGTTGAGTCAAAAACATGGTCTTCCGGGATTATCCGGCGAAGTTTCGGGTATTATTGGAAACCGATTCAAAATTCGGGTTCCACGTCTCGAAATACGCTAGGCACTCGCCTTTCGTGAACCTTGGTCCACAAAATCCGCTTCTGCAGATATACACGCATTGCGACATTTTGCAAGTTTTCCCGTTTCCCGGATTCTTTCATTTCCGAAAATGAAAAATATGACGTCATTAATTGAAATAAGACTATCCTATATTTTAAGTTCGACGAAAAGACACACAATATGCAAAATTTTATTAAAATCGGTTGAGTGGTTTCGGAGTCCGTCGTAGACAAACATCGTGACACGTAATTTTTATATATAAAGATAGAGTGTGTGAACTAATAGTAAAAATTGGGGAAAAAGTACCATCAGCTTCTATTGCAGTGCTCAACTTTCAAAATTTGCGACCAATTTTAAATCATAATTTTCATCCCACCGACTCCCCCCATCCTCATATAATAAAAGAGAATTGAATGTAATAATAGTACTTTTTTTTTTGACGCTGGCGCTTTAATGGGACATAATACGATTAACGCAAAAAATTTTAATTTAAAGATTTTCTGTTTTGTTTGGTTGTCTTCTATGTGTGTTTACTAAGTAAAACAGATTTTATGCTCAAACTTTCACAAAATCTAGCCATTTAATTTTTTTAAGGAAAAACTAAAATTTGTGAAGTGATTTTAAAATGCTACTCTCCTATAAAGATTACACTCATGAAATTGTGTGTGTGTGTGTGTGTGTGTGTGTGTGTGTGTGTGTGTGTGTGTGTGTGTGTGTGTGTGTGTGTGTGTGTGTGTGTGTGTGTGTGTGTGTGTGTGTGTGTGTGTGTGTGTGTGTGTGTGTGTGTGTGTGTGTGTGTGTGTGTGTGTGATTTACAAGTACGTCAAACTATGTAAAATTAAAAGTTGGTATGGGGTTTGAGATAACACGATCAGTATTCATACATTACTTTTTATGAATGCTTATTGAAAATTCCTTAAAAAATGTATAAATTCTGAGTTCAATTGTTTTTTAAAAAAAAAGTATTTCTTTAATTCAAAAATGCGTACCAACTTTTGTTCCATGTACTATTAGTAATAGGTAAAAAAAATTCAAAGCATTAAGCACAAAAGAAAAAACGCCTTAGCATTTTAAATGAAGACAAACTAGTTATTTTATTTTTCTGAGAAAAGTAAGTTTTAAAATTTTGATTTGTGCCATCGGGATGTGAATAAAAACGAACGTAATAGCTATCATAATTTTGCGTTTTTTAAGTTTAAGAGCTTTCAAATTTTGTACGGTTATAGAAAAGTATATAAAGAATAATTTAGGCTAAAAAAAATTAGATTTATTTTTAACCAATTTTTGTCAATTGAATAAAGACAATAAAATATAATCATTTGTTTCATTTTGCTTCAATAAAATGTTTTGAGAAAACCGTAACAACTCTATGTGCTTTCACTATGAATAATTTTTTAAAGAAATTAAAAACACTACACTTAAACACAGTGCTTTGAATGTAAATAAAATTCGCTGACATTCAGATAGTTATATAATACATCAAAAGCAAGACGAAAAACTTCTTTTGTTTTTGAGAATTGTGCACATATCAAACTGGGTAATCGCACACAATGATTTTATTACGGTAGAGCACACATGGCTACTCAACTCAAGATTTCGAAGCACAATTAAACAACGTAAGGGACATCAGAAAAGACAAAACTTGTCTTCTTGTGCGTAGTTATTTCATTCACCCGAGCTACCGTATGATCATTTCACAAGTTACTACATTCAACGTCCAATAACTTCTATGGTTCTTCACGTAATCATTTGAGGAAAAATCAAAACTTGATCTCATGATTTGATTCGAACACAAACTGTCTACGCAGCTGGAAATTTTAATTTATGTCTACATTTTTGTTGGGTTGAGAGGGTGATGTATTAACCTCGCTCTGTAAAGCAAAACGAGGACCATTGGCGATAGACCTGATTTTGAACTTCGGTCAAATGACGAGGACGACACCTGAGCACGCCAACGGGATGTCATGCAGCCACAATAGATATAACGTGCATCAGCCCCCTCTACACGGTGAGACTCCCTCAGATCCAGCGATACTTCGTCTACGAGTTCGAGATCTTAACGTCTTGACTACCACGGCGACTCTTTTGTCGAGAGTCATTTAACAAAAAAATTCTCAGCAATAATTTTCCTTCTCATCTTTAGTTTTCTTTCATTAAAATTTTTTTTTACGATTCCTGTTCGTAATATTCGTAAGAAGTCCCTTTATTTAAAACTTAAAGAAGAATGCAGGTGAAATATTTGCTCTTAAATATAATATGATTGATAAATTTTTCTCCAGACATCTCTGTCTAGTTATCGAAAATATCAAATTCGTAAATCTTTTCTCAAACATGTAATTAGTTTTAATACTATTTATAAACTATTTTTTTTATTATAATTATTTATTTTTAGTGTGTTAATGAATGAAAGGTTAATATTTTCAATTCTTATTCAAGCTTATATCTGTATGTTAAACTTGAAAACTGTTTCAATAGCCTTAAGGTACTGAAATGCAAAACGTATAAAGCATTTTAGTGCAGACACTTTAAGAAGAGCCGAAAATATTCAACACAAGTTTTCGTAATATCAACTGCCTTTTCTATGTTCTTAAAAATTTATGTTTTTAAATAAAGGGCTTACTTTTTCCCTACCTTTATGTTTTCATTTTATTGATGAACCAAAGAATAATTTCCTTTTTTTGGCAATCAAAAAAGAGATTTTTTTTCTCTAAACTCTATAAAACGAATGCTTCTACAGGGTGCGGCAGAAGAACTCGGACAAATTTTTTGCCTCCGAGAATAGTTAAAGAATTTCCTTTTAACTGATGTTTTCCTGTTTCTTTATATAACACTTCAAAAAAATATTTTTAAATATATTTCTTAATTTTTTTTTTTATTTTATGTAGTTTTGATAATGTCGAGCAAAAGGTCTGCTATTTTAGAGTTGTTTCAGCAAGGAAAACGACAGTTCGTTTGCTGAATGTTCCTCGGCAAACAGTGTCTGATAAATCTTCCATTTCAAAGAACTTGACAATAATGGTCAACGTCCAGAAAGAGGGAGAAAACGAACTGTAAACACTTCATGGAATCGTAAAACCATCGAAAAGCAAGTCCTGAGAAGTCCGAGGTTTCCATGAGACAGATCGTTCGTGACATGGGTATAAGTGACAGATTAGTGAGGCGAACAGCAAAAACGGAGCTCTGACTGAAGCCTTACAAGTTGCGAAAAGATCAGGTTCTCACTGAAAAGAACAAATTCGTACAGCTCAGAAGATGCCGAAAACTTTTGAGCACCGTAAGTCATCCCTGGAAGAGATTTCTTTTAACTGATGAGAGAAGCTTTTTATGGTTCAACAAGTTCATAGCTCCCAAAAAGGTAGATTCTGGTGTGTGGACACTCTAAGCACCTCGGCAATTGTTGAACATCGCCAATATCCAAAGTTGGTCATGGTCTGGGGCGGAATTTGCACAAGTGGCAAAACGCCTTTGGTTTTTGTGGAAGAGAGTGGTAAGATAAATGAAAAAGTGTACCAGAGAGGGAAAACTTGAAGCTGTTGTACTTCCGTGGGACCAAAAGCATTTAGGAAATGCAAATTGGAAATGCAAATTGCTTTAACAAGACTCTGTAACCAGTTTGCAAAGCCAAAAAGACACAAGTGTGATCCAAGGTGAATTTTGCAAACATGATATCATCTGAAAAATGACCACCTACTAGCCGGCTCTCAACCCAATGGATTACAGTGTATGGTCCATTTTAGAGTCCAGGGCCTGTACTAAACCGCACAAAACTTTGGGTTCTCTAAATCAATCACTTTTGCAGGAATGGGGCATATTAAAGGTAAAAGACTTGAGATTCATTGTTGAAAATTTCTGCAACTGTTTGCGCCTCTGCATTGCAGCAAACGGCGCGATCACTGTGAAACCAATTAAAAATTTACTTATTAGCACGAGTGTATTCTTATTGTTATTTGTTATATTTTGTTACTTTGTTAATTTTTTTTTAAAGTTCTATAACAAATTGTTTGTCCGAGTTTGTTTTTTTTGACGCATCCTGTATTTTATTATATTATTTTTGCCCTTTTTTCGTTACTATTTCTTGATTTTAGAATCATAAAGCCTGTGTTGTATCTATTCTGAGAATATTCTGAAATAAAAATTTTCTTAAGAATATTACTATTTTTATCCCATTTGAGATTTAACTGTTAAAAATGGAAAATGAATCACGGAGCATGAAATTTCTTACAGATTAGCTAATTAATTTTGTATTTCCACAGACAATTGAAGATTTTTTTTTTGTATAATATTTAAAAATACAGAATTAAAAGCAATACTTAATCAATTAATAGTTTATTCAACTTTATTCTCCATTTCTTCAAATCACATTCAGCAAATTAATTTTCTTGATATCTTTCGCGATTTGCGAAATCTTCTTTCAGACGAGAGAATATCGTGCGGTCTTCTTCTGCGTTCCCAATAAAACTAAAAAGGAAATAAATAAATAAAAATAAAAGAAGAAGAAATGAAAAAGAAAGAATCGTGCAAAAGAATTGAGACACTGTATAAAAATATTTACTTATAGAATAACTCGAAATAATTGCAGTGTATTTATTAAAAATACACTTTATAAAAAAAATTGCAAAAAAAAAAAAAAAAAAAAAATTAAATTAGTTATTAATAACATCTGGATAATAAAAACCTCAAACTAGATAATTATTTCTTGGCATACAACAGAAAAGGAACATTAACTGTTATTTCATATTACCTGACATTACTTTACCCATTGATCTATTCGGCGTACATATAACAGATAATTTGCTATTTGCAATTTATACCAATGGACAATCTGAATTAGTATTTTGTTATTGTCAAATGACATTGGCGATTGTAAATGTATTACGAAAGGAATCCAATACAAAAATATATTTAAAAAAAGTTGAAAATTGTTGTGTAGTTTAAAGAAGAAAATACTATACTCATAAAGAATTGAGAATCGTACCTTGATTTCAGAGGGAAGTAACAAAACGAATTCATTCCATAATCACCATTCATATCCAAAAATTAAAGGGGGCAAATACTTTATTAAAATTTCTTACTTAATTGTTTATTTAAATTAATTTATTTCTCCTTTTTTGTAACCATCAGTGTGCAAAAAATATGTAAAACATCAGATAAATTTATTAATATTTGACTGTATGAAGTACTTTTTTATCAACTTCCGAACAGAAATTTCCAGTATTTACGTTTTAGAACTAAACTCTTGTCAAAGTGAAAAGGTAAATCTTCTGAAAATTGAAAACGAAACCAAGTCTACATTTTGAATGATAAATAAGAAGATGCTCGCTCGAAATTTCTATAATAATAAGTCAATCAAAGAAATGTTTTTTTGTTCCGAGCTAGTACAGTTTAGATTTACGGCAGCTTGCATTACGAAATGGTTAAGATGTAACGAACTGGTGGAAGCAGCTAGGTATAACTCATAATGAGATGGTATTCTACATGAATTAAGATGTATGAAATTCATAATTTTTTAAAAGAATTAATTGATTGATTATTAATGTAGCATTGATGACATGCCTCATAATTCTGAACAATTCAGAGGAAGAGATCCCATTCTTCAAACTTCTTCATCGTGCTCATGTGAGTATAAGTGAATATTAATGTTGCACTACTCAACGGCTATTGGCGACGGACCTCGTCTTTTTGAGCCACGGTCAAGTGATGAGGACTGCACCTGAACTGGCACCCCTTCTCCTCTCCTAACTTCCACACCACAGCAACGGGAGGATGCTTGAGCCTCGACATATTTAGCGTGCAATAGTCGACTCTGCACGGAGGGTCTTCAGCGGTACTAGGTTCGAACTCTTGACACCCCCGCCTCGAGTTCTTTACCTTGACCACTAGGCGATCGCGGTCACCGGGATGATGTAAACAATGTAATCTATATTGTATTAATTCGAATTTACTCGTAATTTTAAATTACAAAGACCTTCCTCATATATTATAATCCTCGATGTTGGTATAATATTACATATAATTCAAATTCCATAAGTTTATTAATTTCTTATTGGAAAGCAAAGGCATTAATGGCATAGGTGCTGTTTGCAGTGTGTGACATTTGTAAAATAAAGATTGTTAGTTTCATCTCTAGCTCGGTTTTTATAAAACAATAAACTATAAAAACTGGGGCGAAGCATATATCAAAATGAAGGGCATTATTTAAACATGATGAATTAAAGAATTTTACCTCGGGTAAAATCCCCCACAAGAGCATTTCCTTCTAGCCACATAGGGAAATATACCTGCATTGAGATTGCAGATTTGAAAGCAATTCCTTCGAAAGTTTCCGCGAGCACTAACTATAAAAGAAAAAAAGAAGAAGAAAAAAAAAGATAAAGAAAGAAGCATTCTAAATATCACAGAATTGAATTTGTTCACTCTCACAAATTACAGCTTTTGAAATGTTCCGACAAATATCCCTGACAATACAATAGCCAATAAATAACTTTAAGGAGTTTTGAACATTTCAAATCGGAGCACTTTATTTAGGTATTCAGCAGAGAGAGAAGTTGTTTACCTTAATAAATACATTATAAAAGTTTGAATTACCAACACGTATTCAAAATGTCCGAATTGAAAGAAAATCAAGTATTAAAAGTGTAAGTGCAATTTTCAAATACTCACATGAAACCATGAACATGGAAACAATGGAAATTAGAAAAAGAGCGATTCCCCAAAGCTTCATGTTTTCTAGAGAGAAAAACGGAAAATATGTATATATATAACTCTAGGCCATTTCTATAAAGTTTAAAAAGATTTTGAATTATTGGAACAAATGGTCTTTCGATGAATAGAATAATTATTTTATGCGATTCCGAAATACAAATTTAAACTGAAGATTCGAGCGTGACAAAATTTCCTGTTGCTAAAAATTGTTCTAATAAAAACGGAAATCTTTTTGAAATATAAAAAAATGTTTTGTGTCTTTTTTTCTTTTTCATTAAAAACTACAAAAGTGCTTCTCAGTTACCTTTTATAACAAGTAAGTATTAAGAAATTGTTCATGCTTTTGATCTCAAACATAAAACTTTAGATATGGATAAAAACCTTCAAAAAGTCACACAATAGTATTATTATCTCATTTTATTATGTAAACCGGAAGGAGAAATGTAGAAGAGTCCTTTTGTCCAAAGGAAGGGAGCAGCAGAACTTTTTTTAAAACGATTCATAAACTAAAACAACTAGTAAATGGCAACAACCATGTGCTGAAATGGTCGACTGATCGCTGGATACAAATAAAATACGTCCTAGATTTTGAAAAAGTTAGGAATTATCAAAAATCTCAGTTCAGCTATTTTGGATATTTTATTGATAGATATCATAATAATTTAGAACTGGTTTAAAAAATTCCACAAAGAGAACAATTTGTGAGATTCAAGTTGAAAATCAACTTTAAAAAGTAACTGATCGCGAAGATTGAATCTTCTATGAGTAACCCTTATGCATGGCTCTTCTAGAAGTATTACTTCAAAGTTGCCAAATAAGACGAATAGTAGTGAGTGATGATTTGTTATTTATCTCAGTGTATTTATTAATTAAAAAACAAAAGGCGTAACCTTTTTTTTTATAATATAAACAATTTTTAAAACGAAACAAGCTCTCACATTACAGTGTGGTATTGGTTGCTTGTTATCTTAACACATTCCTCTTCATTCCAAAGCACGTAATTCTTGAACGATTTCTAAACTTATTTCTATTACGCTGCGGGCTGTATTGCTCCATCTTGCGATGTGCTGTGCATAATATTCTAATTATTTACTATCTGAATCCCCAAATTGCTTCTTTGTTCAGGAGGAGGTCAGTGATTGTGGTGTTGGGTGAGTGAGTGCCAATATTTTTGGGCGCAAGAGCCAAGTTTGCCTATACTGCGCCACACATTCATTAATATAGTAAAATGTTAAAAATATATTTAAATATATATTTATATTGTGCGTATATAAAAATGTAATTTAAAATGTCAGATTAAAAATAAAACTTTGATCAAAGTATTTAAAAATGCAGAAATGTAAAATTGTATAGATATCTCTTTTTTAAAAGATCTAATGGTATAATAAAATCCTTAAAAAAATTTTATTTCATGTAAAACATCAATTGAGCGTAAAAATGCAAAAAGATTTGGATGGAGAGTTTCCCCAACCAAATCAGTCAAAGTTAAAAGATTGGTTTTAAAAAAGTGTTTCTTTTAGATGAATACTTTGGACATTCTATTAAAATGTGTAAAATGGAAAGGTCACATTGACAAAAGTCGCATACTGGGGGACTCTCTCCTAGCAGCAAATGTCTATGCGTTAGACGAGAGTGTCCGATACGAAGTAGAGGCAAGCGAACATCATGTCTTCGTACTGGTACCGCTGCCCAATAAGCAGTCGAAGGATGGCCGTGTTGGTAATTAATTTAATAGCAAATTAAGTTCAATTGTGGTGATTACTCCTGTCCATCTTTTAAGGGGTGTTGGAAACTAAAATCTTTTTTTATTTTTTTTTTTTTTTTTCACAATTTGAGATTTTTACATTTTCAAATTGTATAGATTTCAACCTTTCTAAAAAATACCTTACTTTAATCTCTAGGGTAATTAGAAGCCCTTAAAACCTATTTTTAAATAATCGTTGAAACTGGGCCACGCCCATTTGAATGGCGAAAAATGTAAACAAAGTACTTCGTTTTTGTTTAAAAGTTGAACGTCTGATATAAACCAAAACATGTATCTTTTATTGTAAATTCAGCCTTTTATTTTTTTTTTATTTCCTAACCGATTAGAAGTTTACTGTATACACACATTAAAATCATTTTATCTCAAAATGTAAATTTTGATTTTCGATATACTATGTCTGAGAAATTACTGTGTTCACAGGTATGTAACTTTTTATGATATATTTATAATGATGGCTAATAATGGCTTAATGATTTATAATATATACTAAAATAAGCTTTTTGTAAAAATTTCAAAAATTTATTTTTTGCAAATTTTTTATGTGAAAAATGGGTCAAATTTCGCAAAGTTTGATAAAATATTTCATGAATTATTAAGAAATTCAAAATTAGATAAAAGCTCATTTCAGTATAATGAGAAAGGTGTACTTTAATTGTATAAAAAATTTCAAGCACGTACATATAAGAGATTTTGAGAAAAGGTACATTGATAACAGCCAATTTAACATAGTCAGTATATATAGAGAGAGATAGGTTTCCAACTCCTCTTAATGTCAATCATTTTAGTCGAAAGTTCCTGGATGTGAGCTCATGGCAGACATTGTTTCAGTCAAGTCGAGGGTTTGATTTTTGATGTCATCGACAAATTGTAGCGTAGAGAGGCTGAGATGCACTTTAACATCGTTGCGATTTAAGGTAATCTAGATTGCGTGGTGTAAAAATTAGGGGAGAAGGGGCACGAACACACGTATCGTCCTCAACTACTCTTGAAAATAGTGCGTTTCGTCATCAAAAACAAAGCACAATGATAATAAACCATCAGTTAAGCGAATTCTGAATGGTTGAGGGAATATAAACGTCGCACTGTTAAGTTACTCGAGGGATTTTGGCAACGTGTGACGGGGCTTTATCGCGCCTTCTCACGAATCCTCTTGGGGTATCTTTGGGGCCAGAATGGCACAATTTCAATCCAATCCTGTCAAGAAGAAAACGCGATATGCAGATTAGTGAATAGATATATAAGGGAGCATTTGCATTCGCGAGTTAGTTGAATAGAAGTCGGATAGAAGCCGGATAGTAGTCGGATAGTAATTGAATGGAAGAATACTAGTAGATGGATATTTAGAAGAATAGAAGAAGAAATCGAAAACTGAGGTGCTGATCGCCGTGAGATATTGGTAAGCTATTAATTATAGAACAGACGTTAGAGAGTTAAGAAATCTGAGGCGGATAAGGATCCTTAGGATAGCTTTTCATAAAGATAGTGATTAGGATTCCAGGTTTTTTTTACTTAGAATTGATAATTACGTAGTATCACTCCTGATCATATCCCTCTAGTAAGACCTGTGTCGCGTTGATCAATATATATTTAGACAAATAAATTAGATTTATTATGGAGAATTTGAGAGATCAATCATTTATTCCTACGAATCTAGGTCACGTAGATGAAGACATGATACCTCCGGACCGCGGGGTATCACAAACGGACCTCGTAATTTACGGACTTCTTAAAAAGCGAGGCATGTTACGGCTCTGGCGAAAATTGGAAGAGCTATCTCTTGATCAATATGACTAAGAATAAAGTCGTCAATCGCATATAATTTTAATATAGCCTCATTTCGGGCAAATATTCTTAACTCTAACCCCCTCCCCCCGCTTAAATTTCTTGTAAAGTGGCGAGAATAATTACGTTTCCCTAACTAATATTGGAGAATAATACAGAAGCACACACTCATGTAATATTTCAGTGAACTGTATACAGTGTGGAACTATTAGAAAAGGCAAATACGTAATTCAATTAAGAAGCTTAATGATGCTTTCTTTTGTGTATAAAATAAAACTTATTTCATTTGCACTGAATACATTTTTCCTTATTTGTTGAAATTTTAAAAGTTTTTTGTAAATTTATCATTCCTAATTAAAAATCCTGCCATAAAAATATTTTTGAGTCTGTAAATATATTATGTTTATTTATTCAACTAATTAAAAGGATGTGTAATATTTTTATGAAAATAAAGTTATTCAAAATGAATTTGCAAATCTCTATAAGTTAAAATGTCCTTTCGTTCCCCCATTTTGTGGGCCTAATATAATACAAATAGATTTATTCAAACTCTCTATATATTTTATTTCATTTTCTTCTTCCTATAGTTTCACATTTTAGAGTTCATCTTATATTTGTCCGTTTACTTAAAATTAATAACATTTTAATTCTAAAAGAAAACTTTTAGTAAGAGGAATTTCTTTAAATTTAAGGCTGAGTTTAAGAACCAAAAGTTTTGTGAAACAAAAAAATACTGAGAAATTTAAAAAGTAAGCCATTAAACTTCAAGAGCCTATTAACAGAATTTAAGTACATATTAACGTGTATCATAAACATTTTATCTTGATAAAGTGTCTTCAAAATCTTACCTATGACTACCTACCATCTACTGTATATTATTCTTTGAGCTTTTAAAAATCAACACAAATTTCGTGAACATGTCTCTTTTTCTACTTTTTTCAAACAATGCTCTTAATTTCTTACCATCAACATCTTCATGTCAGTTTAGATCTTTAACAATACCATTGTTCTGCAATTTTTAGAAAGAGTAAAAATACTTTCTTTCAAACTTCATAGTATTTTAAAAACTTACAGAAATAAAAAAGATGATGAGAAATATAAAACACTGCTGTTTGTAATACTGACGTTTGATTCAAGTTTCAAATTTTCATTCTCTTTTTATGGTAAAATATGTTCTTCGTTTTAATCAGCTAATTTTTTGTTAACTTTTTGTGAAACCGATGAGTTCAAATTTTTTTTAACTAAGTTCGATTTTTTTTTTCTTAAAATTTTATAAAAATTCTTTATGGTGAGAAATGACTGAGAGAGAATACTCATTCTTTCGAAGAAATTTCTTCTGGGAGGATTATAGAATATTGACTTTTGTCATTCAAGATACAAAATAATTGATGATTTTTATTACTTTTGATACATTGATTGAATGCATCACTTTAGTCATAAACATCCAACATGGAAATTCACATTGTCCTATAACTCAAAGAAGTATTACATATTCAATATTTATAAAACGAAATCACAGGACATTTAACTATCTCTTTGAGGGCCAAAAGTTTACACTTAATGACTGGATATAAGCTACCAAGGAAAATAAAAACTATTTTGAAAATGCTAATGAGAAAAGATGAGCGGGAATTCATAGAGAAATTCAAGAAATAAGATTAAAGAACCACATTTTTAATCGTCATATTCCGTAAGAACGAGAC
>BMAV01018888.1:0-17827 GCA_019973955.1 Trichonephila inaurata madagascariensis
AAACATTTTATTCAAATGTTTTTCAAAATTATTATCGATTGGCCCATTGTTTTATTTAATATCTTCTTAGTCTGTACATGCGCATAGAATAGGCGCATAAATTTAGATTTGCTTAAAAAAACTGAATTCAAAGTGTTTTTGATTTTTTGCCCCCCAATAAATAAACAAAGCATTTTCCTAAGACCTGAGAAAAATGTTTAATTAAATTGCATAGAGCTATCTTTTCATAAATACCATGGAAGCAACAAATCACATGAATACCTAAGAATACATCAAAAATTAAAAAAAACCACTAAATAACTGTTTACTTAAGCATTCATTTCTTTCTTAAACCTCGATAAATTAAATTTTTAATTAAATCAAATACTGATAGGCTCAGATGAAAAGCTGTGAAAAAAATTTTTTGTATATAAAAATATGAATTTTACATCCAAAAGTTTGTATCTATATACATTTGTCTTTGCACAGATTGTTTATATTCCCCATTCTTCAAAACAACATAACATTAAAAAAATAATAAAACAGGGACTATTATATTCCAAAAACTATAAATAGAGTCCGATCATTATCTAAGATTAAGTATTTTTATTTGCATTCAAATACACATTTTTAAATAAAAGTAATCAATAAATTATTTAAGGCATTCTTTTGAATTCTTTTCAGGCTACTTCTTGAAAGTCATATTTCTTTTTCCCGATAGAGGGATGATAAATCCTGAGAGATTTATAGGTGTAATTTACTGCAAAAATTTAGGAAAAAAATTAACAAAATGAACAGCATATAAATAGTAAGGAAGAATTCTTTAATTTATGGAGAAATTAATGTATACATATAATAATTTCTTCGCAACAACAAATAAATAACCGTAATTGCTCTCTTTTCATTTGAAGGCTTTTATAAACCTATAGAATGTTGCCAAAATTCCGCCAATTTAAAATAGCTTAGCAGAAAATACTGTCATAATAAATTTTACGCCATCAAGTAACTTATTTCACTAATTTGTAAAAGGTTTTTGGTTAATATAAATTCATTCGGTTTGCTTTATCATCCGGTAAATATATCAGTATTTCTGAAATTCCCTTCCAACAAATCAGAGAAAGCTGAAATCGAAAACCGAAACTAATCTTCGTTTAGCGCATCCAAGTATTTATATATAGATAGATAGAAATATCTTATTTATATAATTGAACTTTATTTTTAACTAATTTTTACTTTTATATGATACTGCTCTTAGTTGGTTTGGTAATGATTTGAAAAGTTAACACGGCGATGTGTTGTGGGGATATGTTTATTTCTTTTATAGTGCTTCTAAAAAAATTTCTTTGTAGTAATATGCAGTTTTATTAATTGTTTCCTGTTATAGTTTCATTTAATAATAACATTAGTGTTTTTTATCATCTAATAATGTGATGTATTTAGAGTATTTTCTTCATTTCCTATAGCTCAGAAGTAAAGGGCAAATTACAGGTGAAGTTTCATTGGCCTCAAAACATTGTTTAAACCTGCATTTTGATAACTAAGACCAAGAATTTGCATTTGTACTATTGTGGCTAATATTTACTTTTATACTGTCTAGTTATTCTTCCATTAATGCTTATTTAGGATTATATATATGTATATATATAGGGAAGCATTGTTTATGAACACGGTGTGTACATACATACAAAATAATCTACTAATGTACTCTAACTCTCAAAATCTAATATCGAAATATATTATTTCGATATTATGGCTATTCATTAAATTTCATGAAATCCCATTATATCGAAGATACTTAGATTTTAAAAATAGGTCGTGATTTTGAGATTTTCTTTTTATCTTTTTTCCCTGACATTCACAATTTTATTAAACTTAATGCTTGTGATAAATAGGTAATGCTATGTATTTCGATAAATGACGGATGCGTTCTTCTAATAAAATCTTTTCTTATTTTGGTTCCTAAAACAGAAAACTATAGTTATTACCATTAAAACTTTTCCGATATCTGCTCCCCTTAAGTTCAGTCTTAAATTTTATTTTGAAAAATTTTAGAAAATTTAAATAAGACTTACTAGTTATAAAATACAAAATACAAAATGATTTTTAAATTATTTTTAGAGATTTACAAACTTTGAAAGCTTTTAAAAAAACGTTCTCTTTCTAAGGCTGCATTTGTCTAATGTTAAAAGAATAGGTATAAAATGCGTTTTATATTCTTTCTCAATACGTTTATGCTAAATGATCACTCCCTTTGCATGTTAGAATATAAAGTTATTTATGAAATATTGTAAAGTTTTAAAAGCGTTATATATACAATTACAAACAGATTTAAAATTAGAACGTTGAAAATTTTCTTTAAGACTGAGACATTTTTCTATTTGAAAATGTGTTCCACTTCTGGCTCAGGATCACAGACATTTAACAAAGGTAGAATTAAGATTGCATGTGATTGTTAGTATATTATATATTACATATTCAAAAGAGTATTTTTCCCTAGAATACAATGGAATAAATACAAATATATATTAATCAGTTATTTTGCTAATTAATTTTTGACGAAAACTATGGAAAGAAAATTTACTATTACTTAGAGTGAGAGGGGTTTTATATCCAAACGTCACCTTCTTAATATCTATTAACCAGCAATCTTATTTCCTTTGTCGAGAACAGAACGCACTTATAACTGACAGCTTTTTTTCTTACTTATCAAATCTAGTTTACTTCTTTGGTTAAGGTTTTCTGATTTAGATAATAGCTATTTTATATTCTTATTATATATATATTATTATTGAATTTGGTTTTGTGTTGTGTAATGTGTTTGTGTGTGTCATTGTTTTGTGTGTGTGTGTGTGTGTGTGTGGAGAGGGAGAAAGATGGATGAATGGATAGAAAGAGAAATGAACAAACAATTTTAATAGCGAGGGATGTTCTAAGATTTCTTGAGGCCCCTGCGCAAAGTAGGCCCTGTTCTCATGCACAAATGTAGGTGCTATCTATGGCCCATAATAGTAGACATACACAGCATATGTTGTTAACTACCCGCTAACCCAAAACAAATATATGCGTTTGACTTAAATCGCACAAACCAGCTCAACCAACTGCCACTTTTTTACTGAATGGGTAATGATGGTGTATGGTGGTGGCCTTTACATGAACGAGGTCATCACATGTAGCCAGTTAACAAATCGTTCAAAATTCCCAGTTTTTCGGAGAATACAACCGGTGACAACATTTAACCGTTGATATTACTCGAATCATAATCTTATATAAGCTATTTCGAGAATGAAAGGCCCTCATTGTGGCCGATGACCTGGACTTGGGCCCAGTTGACCCCTGCCGTAAGACCTCCCTGTTAACAACATTAAATCAGCTGTGATTGTTTCAATGAATATAAAACAAATAACGTAAGTGGCAAAAACGGAATATAAGTGGAAAATTCAGTTGCTTGAATCCTAGTAAATAAAATACTATTAGTCCTTTAATAATTCATTTAATTAATTTATTTAAATCATTCACTTAAAGCAGAAAGAAGCATTACAAATTTAATTAACGAATTATTTCAGCAGCAGGATTTTTGATGTGTAACATCTTTCCTCTCGGTTGCTGGATATTTGTTGGGAGTGATCTCGTGAAAAGGGACGAATGTGTGTAACAGGATGTGATGTAAGCGCGCGCTACTTGATTTGACCAATGGGAGTGCGTGGCTGTGTCTTTTCGCTATCCTCGCATGGGGTCCAACTCTAGTAGCCATCAAGCACTCGAGTGCTTGACTCTAAATCCGTTAGTCATGTTATTGTAAGACATAAGTGAGGCAGAATGCATATTTGAAAATGGACAAACGGTGATTTCGGTGGTCGTATACATTTCTTCGAATCAAATGGTTAAAAAAAATTAAAGATTTCCTGCATTTTGTACTTTTACCATATAACGAAAATGGTTCTGCTCTTTTAAAAAAGTTATCACCCGCTTCTCCTGATTTTGAGAGGTAATTTTAACTTTAACTTCAGTTTGCTAAAAGCTGAGCCGCTCGAAGCTTTTATGAATGATTAACTCAATCTCGAAATGAACACAAATTATAATGTTTCGACAGCTAACAGTGGTACTGTTATTGATGCTGTTTTTCAACGGTTTTTAAATACTTTGAAATCACAAGTATATGTGTCATATTTTAGTTATTATAAATCTTTTGTCTCCGCTCTTTCCGAAATTGAACAAGAATAATTATTTTTAATAAAATATTGCATTACTCCTTTTGTTAATTAAATGCAATTTTCATTTAAGATATAATTATTCGATAGAAAATTATTTCCAATCATACCCGTGCTCGATTTTCATATTTTTTTCAGGAAAAAAATTAACATTGCGTATTTAGCACGATAACATGTCAGATGTTACACATCATATGCGACTACTATAAGACTCGTTTCTTTTTTTTTTTTTTTATTAGTCTGTATTAGAAAAATTTTTTCAAGCGACATCCTTTTTACCCGATACAGAAAAAGACTCCTTGAAAACAGCAAACTTCACCAGGAAAGGTGTGATGAGTGTAACGTATCGTGTAAGTCTTGAGTAAGACAGCAATCCCAATCCACAAAGCAAGGGATATTTTACGATTTTAATGTTTATGATACATTTAATGATGGGTAATAATGGATGAGTGAATATTTACGTCGCACTGTTCAGTTACTCAAGGCCATTTGGCGATGGACCTCATAATTTTGAACCATAGTCAAGTAACGAGGACGACACATGAGTTGACACCCCTCTCTCCTAAATACCACACCACACCAACGAGAGAACGTTTGAGCTCTCGACAGATTTAGCGTGCATCGCTCCCCTACACGGCGATCTTCAGTGGTACTTCGCTCGAACTCATGACACATAGACCACGAGTTTAATGACGGACTGCCTTTCTGTGAAACTGAAATTAAGGAAACTATTGATCAGTCGAAGTCAATAAATAGCGATTCAAAAGCTGAAATTAGTAATGAAACTAATATCAAAACTGTTACATTTTCTAATGTTTTATATTGCTTGGAAACTGCTAAAACAAAACTCTTATCTTATGCTGTAGGGTGTAAATGATGCAGTATTTTCTTTTATGCATAAATTCGAAAAAGAGCACTTGCGAGTGAGGAATCAAAAAAATTGTCAAGCATCTGTTAATTAGTATTTTTAAATTTTCAATTAACTGGCGCGAAAATTTATTAATAGTAAGTTGTTGAATAAAAAAATGTGTCATTTCTAACCACAATAGTTTTTTTGTGTAGTTGCTCATAAATTTTCGAAAACCTAAGTCCGATAAAATTTTATTTTGCTTAGATTTCGATGTAACAAATATCCCTGTTTTAAGGAACAAAATCTTCGGTCCCGATGAATTCATTAAATAGGGGTCCGACTGTATTTCACCTTCAACCAAACTGTAAATTGAATCATCCCTAAACATTATGCGATTTAAAGCGTGTTGTCATTTCGGAAGAGTCATAGATCACAATTTACTTTCGTGTACGCGATAATATTTTCCAAAGAAAATTATTATATTATTATAAAATGTGAGTTTGAGTTTATAATAGACTGGTTTTAAAATAATTTTAATCCGAACACAAAATGAAAAATATATTGTAGTGCCGCCATCTATGTACAGAGATTGATACTGAAGATTTTAGGATGCGAACTGTTAAACAGTGAATCTGTTGTTTGGTAATCTTGAATCTGTTTTGTTTGGTAATTTTTTCGACCATTATACTATAAGTAATATTATTTATAATACATTAATATTTAAATTATGTGTAAAGTATAAAATTTAGAGGGATGTTGTATGTGGGTAACTCTTTATTGGTATGTTATGCATTTATTAAGTAATCAAATATTAATTTAATTCAGAAATTAAAATTATGCTATTTTAAAAAAGAAAATTAAAATTAATGTCAACTTAAAAAAACCTATGATTTTGTTTTGTCTAAATAAATATAATATTAATATACTTTTCTTGTGAAAAATTTCGCAAGCTTTACTATTTTTTCGTGCTGCCATCTATGATTTTATCTTGGAAACATTTACATATTAAGCACAGAAATACAGAAGAACAATTAAGAGTGTGGCAAATTTTAGCGCATTTAGATTACTGCCATATTAGAAATAGAATACAAATAAAACATTAAAAAAAAGGATTAAGTGTGATATTTTAATAAGAAATCGAAAATAAATTTGTATATATATGAAAAACATGCATAAACCGGATGAAAAATCCTTAACAAATATTTATAATTTGCACAAAAATTAATTATTTTTTTACTTTAGTAAATGATTATTAATGCACAATTTTAAAGCGAAATGTATTATTAAGATGCAAGTAGTGAAATTTAATATTTATATATTTTTCCCTCAAAACGATTTTATATTGGAAAATTTCCCACCGAAATTTCGAATTTATTAAACATGTAAATAAGTTTTAAAATTATTTCTAATTTGTTTCAGCATTATTTTTTATCACCTACAATTTTTATAGCAACGCACCATAACCTAAATACAAATTGTGTGCTGTTAATTGTGTGTAAAAAAATGTTTAGTTTAAAATTTTTGTTACTCAATTTTACATTTACTAGGTATAAATATATATATATATATATCTTTTTCTAAAGCATTGAAAACATTAAGTTTTTTTATTATTTATTTTTTTACTGATTCTTCAGACCCTGATTTTTTTATAGATTTATTGGTGATTTCAAGAAATACCACGTGTTTTATTAACCGGATTTCGATATTCCCTAAACACAATGTTGTCGTTTCTGTATATAAATAATTATTTCCTTCGCCTAAACAAATGTGACTGTGTTTTTTTTAAAACAATACGTTTTTCCTTGTTCTTCCCTATACATAAAAACCTCATATTTAAACAATTCAATCTTTTTGTACTTTGCACTTGTACGAGGTGCATGCTTAAATAACTCGCATGATGTTCAACATAAATAAATGATGTGATAAAAATTTTTTTTATTTTTTTATTTTTCAGTCCCTCTTCCTTTGGGTTGTCCCTAGGTCTGGACCCTCCCCTGATAGCAATTGATTTGTTTTAATAATGTAATCCTATTGTGCCTTTCCTTTACCTAATCGCTTTTTTATTGTAATTCTCTCTGCGTATAGGACATAAAATTTAATTATTTATTAATAATAATTAACTTAACTCAGTGGTGCGACAGCCCATGAGGGCCAAGGCCTATTGTGCCTAACTCAGTATACGCGACCTTGGGCCCTGAGGTGCATGAGCAGATGTTCTGGTCAGGTGGTCAATGGGACGTGAAGTCCCCAGTGTTAAGTTTTCCAAGCAAGCTTGGTACTCATTTATCGACCCACTGAAGGGATGAAAGGCTGAGTCAATCTTGTCTAGCCCGGGTTTTTGAACCTCGAACATGTGGCGGGAAAGCGCAAAACACTGACCACTCAGCCACATGGCTTCATTAATAATAATTAATTTTACTAATTACTACTGATTATTTATTGAATAATTTATTTTGTACTGTTTTTTGTTCCCAACAATAGAGACAAAATCAAAAGAATATGTTTGGTGGCCTATTGGAGTATGATGCGAGAATGGTGAACTTTCGACCCTGACTTCCCCCTTTTTCTTGAAAAATTTCTGTATGTGCGCCACTGAATACGATAGTTTTAAATCCTCCAAGACATAGTGTAATAATTCTTTTAGTTTATCCTCCTAACCTGAAGTATCCTTTCAACTACAACTTCATCTCAATGAGAGCCACGTTGGCACATTTCAAAATAAGATGATACAATATCGCGTCATCCTTTGATTCTAATTAATCATTGTTATTAAATAACGAAGATCATGTGATTCTCAAAGTTTCTGGTTGGGAAAAATGAAACTTGAGACCTCCCGAGTGAAAAAAAAGGATGTTTTTGTCCATTGTCTAATATCTGTGTACGTTTGTGTTGCTACTATTCATCGCTTTATGCATCAAAATAATAAAAAATAAGGAGTTAAAATCAGAAAACGTCTCTGTCATCCATTAAATGACAATAATCAGATGAAGATGTCCCAGTATCATGTTGATTCCAGTAAAATCATTGCACACATGTGTAAATAATTCACTTAAATTTTCTCTCAAAGAATTTTAATTCACAATAATCTTGAGTCCATCAAAAATTCGCGTGAAAATTAATTTTTATTTTACCCACCTAACGAAAATTAATCACAGCTTTATTTCCCGAACAGTAAAACTCCGCCGTTCTTAAAATAGGATGATACAATCTTGTATCATCCATGTATTCTGACCAATCAGGAAAACCTTTTATGAAAATCATATGATTCTAATATCTTCCGATTGACTAAAATTATAAAAGGTTCTTCAATGAAAAAAGATTATTTGATGAACGTCCTGTGAGCCACGCGTATAAATGACCTGCTTTGTATGTGATGCGTGTGTGTTCGTCAATAAATTTGGATAGTACTAGTATAAAAGTCACCTCATCATTTCCATAATTTGCAATCACCACTAAAAAAGTATCAACTCCTTAACAAAATGTATCCAATCATATGTCCGTAATTTTACTATCTCTCTCTATCTCTCTCTCCCACACACAAACACAGATATATTGCCATATAGATATAAGTATGGAAAAAAAAGTAGCTAAAATAGGCTGAAGAGCATGTGCCTTTTTTAAGAAATAATGGTTTAGATCACAACTGTCTCATCTAACGACCTAAATGCTCAACATTGATTTGCAACATTGCTAACGTTTCAACGTTGTAAATTGAACATATTTTTAAATCAAGAATAATTTTAATCAAAATGCATTATCGGTTTAAATTTTACTAAAATGGGGCATTTTATATGTAGAAGGCAGGAGTCCCTATAAATTCGAAATTAATTATCGGCCAATTTGTTATTAATAAGGCAAGTTTTGAATTATTGCTAATAATTGAAGACTATATTGATAAACATGCAAACTTGATTGAAAATTTTGAATATGTTCTCTCAATACATATTTCACTCTTTAGTATATAAAAAATTAATGTACTTATTTCTTTAAAAAATACACGTTTTTGCTATTAATATTGTTTTTAACCTGCATACCATGTCAATAAAAATATTCGTTACTTGCATTTAAATTTAATAAAAACGCAATATTAGAGGTTTCATATATATGTATATAAATATGCAGCAAAATGCGCTTGCATATTTTTAAGGGCATTTATCGAATGAATTATTGAGTTTAAATATTTCGCTTATATAGTAATTGAGTTTATTATCTTATAAAATATATATATTTCGTAGGACGCATATAATATTAACTTTCATCTAAAAAATAATTTTCTACGTCGTTTTTGTACTTAATTATTAACTAAAGCCACCTTCAATGCATGAGCATTTAGTGTTGTAAAGCTCCTAGGTATTAGCTTCGGAAAAGTATTTGCAATTATTTGTTTATTGATCGTTACGCATAATGAAAATAGTTTAGTTAAGCCATTTTACATTTATTATATATGAAAATGTGTGGAGAAAAATAGTTATTTCCTATTCCTAAGGATATCGATGCAAAGAAAATATTTGATTGAACAGCAATATCATTGAAAACAATAATTATCCCATTCTATCCATTGTTTAGAGTTTTTAAAATTAAAATGCATCGCATAAATATTTATTGCGTAGACATATTTTAAAATGTACATGTTATTACATATATGTATTATCCATTTTCTATTGTTAAATACTTTCTGGAAAAAATAATTCTTACCTAATTCATTATCTACTAAAAAGGGTTGCCCGTCTTCTCTCTTCCACTTAATGACAGGGGGAGGATTTCCTGTGGCTTTACATGACAGCGTTACATTTGAGTTCTCCATGACGGTCACGTTTCTGTTGGTCATGTTGGTCACGAACTCCGGAGGCTCTAAGGATTGCAATAAGAGATTAAAGTACATGGCTTTCAAATACAGTTCCATGATTTAGCAATGTGAGATTTCTCATATTAAGTCTCAATTAATTGAGGAAACCCAGAAAATTCATACGTTTAGCATGAAATGTATATTATGAACAAGACAAAATTCGAAAATGAGATACAAACAATTGAGTATAGAAGCTTGTCTCACGTTTGACATGAAAAAATGCAATAAAAAGTTGAAAACGAATACAAAAATTAAAGCAACTAAACAAAATAAAATTCATGTTTTAAATGCTGTTATTTTTGTGGTCGAATGATTTTCAGTTCAGAAAAAATGGTAAAACACAGGTCATATTTTGTGTCTGCATTATTAATGTATAAAATATATATAGTTTTGTGGTTACTTTTACTTTTTATGAAACCTAAATGATTAATTTTCCTATATTGTCATTTAGCTGAAAATGTATGATTCTTTTTCTGTTATTCGAAAGACAAGACCATAATTCAAGATCATTGAAAAATTTAATGCAACAAACTTCCCAACCCCATTTTAAGGTATCGGTTAAGGTTCGGAAACGTGATTTTGCAAAAGGGTATAAATGGATAATATTTATGATATTGAGTGTCACTTAGATTAGGAAATGTATATAAAGTAAAATAGTATTACAAATAAAAATGATTTAAGTACAATATTTTGACAAAAATGAACATAGAATGACAAATTTTTCAAAATATTCTGATTTTTAAAAATGCTTTTTTAATGATATTTTGCCTGTATATAGCCGACCTCTGTACAGAGGCTCAACTAGAATTTTTGAAATATATAATTTAGAAGTGGGTTTATCCATGTTTTACAACAGAAAGGAGAAATTTTAAGAAAAAAACGCTCATAATTATTTCAAGTGGTTGTAACTCTGAAAATAATGTGAATTTTTCAAAAATCGTAGTTGAGCCCCCCGTACAGAGGTCAAGCTATATACAGGCAAAATATTATTATAATAGAAGCATTTTTCACAAAAGGAGAACATTTTGAATAAAGGTTATTCTAAGTTAATTTTTTGCCGAAATATTGTATTTAAATAATTTTTTATACATGTATTCTAATCTAAGTGACACTAAATATCATGAAAATTATCCATTTATGCGCCTTTTTAAAATTACGGTTCCGAACGTAGTCGGATACCTCAAACACACTTACGATTAATCATTATTAGCAAAATCTGACAAAACTTCATTATTTGAATTTTTCCTATTTCATTCGTAATTCTTTGGAAAAATTGCAAATTTATTTTTGATAATGGGCAAAAGAACAGTAAATAATTTTAAAAAAATGTTACATTGATGATGAAGGTTGATAATTTATGAAAAAAATGCTTACGAAAATATGCGCATTAAAGGAGGAAGAGAGGGAATGTAAGCAACAATAAAAAATTTTTTAAAATTTAACATTTGCTTTTAATAAGTTTATGCATGTGTTTCATTCATTTTTTTTTTTACTTAGTAATGAATTTTTTTATATGTTTCATCAGAACAGCAACTAAGATAATATTATGAAGAAAAATATTGAAACAGATATATCATTATTTTGAAGGCGCAAATAATTAATTAATAATTAAACTAGTTTGAAAGAGCTTCAAACAGGATTCCAGTCTTTTCTTAAAGTTCAGTCTAAAATTCAAAAAGTTTAATCAGTTCTAAGGCTGGAATATCGCATCCAAACATGATTCTCCCCTAAAATAAAAAAAATAAAAAATTGATGTTTACTACAAAGTGTTGCGTGAAACGAATCGTGTTTTATCACTAAGAAAAAGAAAATAAATTGCTTAGAACAAATTTCTTTCTGAAAAAACCCCAAAGGACAGCATTCATGATTATTTGAATTATTTGCCAGATTCCATACAAAAGAAAAATCTCAGGCAATCCATATTGTTCTAAATGAAATACTTTAAAATGTAATTTATCAATTGTTCATGACTGATTAGTATAATAATAAGCAGATTTTTAATTTATCCTCTTTCAAAAAGAATTACAACTTTTTTTTAATGGTGCAGTAAAATTTTATATTTATATAAATAGATTTTTTAACATCATATTTTTAGATTATATAAATTATTTATAACTTTTAAATATATTAACATGTTTCATTTATTTATATTAAGGCTAATATATAGTATATTTAGTTTTATTTTACCTTCCATAACATTTTTGTTTCTATCTATAAAAGATTTACCGCTTCATGGACGTTTCTCAGTAATAAAATTATTAATATTAATGACATTCTTCAATGTAAAATAACCACATGATCAATTTCAAGTTAATTTTGCGTTGAATCTTTTAACAATATATATATATTTATTACTTCAAGCCTAATTACTAAAAGCCTAAAAACCCTTGGCCAGCGTTTACTTAAGTTAATAGTGTATTTTGGATAACTTATTAAACAACCAAAAGCATTATAAATTCGTAATACGTCTTAAAACTAGTGCGAAATAAAACTTGTGATGAAAACCAAGGATCTCAATTAGAGAAAAAATGTCTTCCTTCCCAGTAGTTCACATCCCTGGGGGGCCCTTTGGGCCTTCTGAAGAAGCCACCAGGCCAACCTTCTTCTTGCTAGTGTTCTCCAATTCTTAGTTCTCAAAACTGGGAGATTTTTTTTCTGGGCCATCAATCCATCTATTATTTCCCCTGCCCTTTCTTCGTGTGTCAATTGGTTGGGAATTGAAGACTTTTTTAGTGGTGTGGTTTTCGTCCATTCTGACAACATGACCTGCCCAGTTAATTCGTTGTATTTTGATGAAGTTAACGATATCAGATGCTTTATATGATTGATACAGCTCGCTCTAAATTTGATCTTCTGCGCCACGTTCTATTTTCCTGAATTCCTCCAAAAATAAATCTTAAACTCTTCCTTTCGTAGATACTTATCATGATCTCATCTGTTCGAGACATGGACCAAGTTTCACATGTATAAGTTAATACTGATCTTAAAACAGTTTTATACAACAGAGCCTTTGTTTTTCTTTTGATTAAATTCGATTTCATAGATTTCATAAATATATTTTCGTATTCCATTAATACATCTATTAGCCATAGTAATACTCTTTTTTGGGTTTCAGTAGTACAATCGTTTCTATTGTTAATTTCCGAACCTTAATAAGTGAAACTGTCAACAACAAAATTGTACTCTTAAATTTTAAAGTGGGGATTATTAAAACATGATTTAGTGCAAGGCATGTATTTGGTCTTGTTTTCATTGATTTTCAGTCTCATCCTGAGGGCCTCTTCTCTAAAGATAAGAAGGTTTGTCTTAGTGCGGTGGTTTTCCCTATAAAAATCTACCTGTACCAAGCATGTCAAACTCGTATGACATTACGGGCCACATGGTATATTTTATTATACGTTGGGGCCACGTGTTCAAAAATCAATAAACTGCGATTTTTATAATGCATTGTGCTTTATAAGACTCAATGCAAAGCTCTACGTATTTCATATTATACTCTAGCTGTTACCCACTTCCCCCTCCCCCACTTTGCTGGGTATTTCATATAATGTTGTATGAATATATATTGTTTATATATTTTTATTATTTCTAATTGGCTGTGAATTGGGGATTAACCATTGCAGACCTAGTACATGCCCCGGGAGTTAGTATCTCTTTTTAGTGCGGCATCATATAGGCGGATACCAATCGCCGCATGTAATTTTGACGCCCAGTTTCCTCGCAAGAGAGAGCACCTGAGCTCTGATATGCGAACCTATACTAGGATTGAATTTTGCCGAGATCATCCAAGCCAAACAGACACTTTAGGGACCTTTTACATGCCTTATAATCATATGGCATGGTCGCGCGATGTCGATTTTTTGTATCATGAAAATCCACCACCTTGGGCAGGGATCGAACCCGCAACCTTATGTGCAAAATGCCAGCGATAAACCATCCACGCCACCTAGCCGATTTCTTTTTACTCTTCTCTCTCTTTATATATATATATATATATATATATATATATATATATATATATATATATATATATATTATATAACTTATTGATATCTAAGATGTAGCATTAAGCTTTGGATTGCATAAAAAAGGATCATGATTTAAAAAAAAGACAGGAAATCTGGATAATAATTTCTAAAACTAAAGTAAAATTTAAATTATATTTAACACACCCAAAACCTCTTGTCCTAAAATGGATTTCCGTAAAACCCATTTTTAGTGTATCTCTACTGCAAAATAAACATGATTGCCAAATTTCAAGTCAAAGTCTAATTTTAAACCTAATTTTAAAATTGACCATAAATGCTGATTGAAGCTAACCTTAATCTTTTATTTTTTCTGAATTTTCTGATTTTTTTTCTTCTTTCAAACATAGCTCTTACTCGTATAACAAACGATAAATTTTAGGAAGCCAATTAACTAAGAAAATGTATAAAAATCTAGAATTCAAACTTCCATAGATTTTTACTTCGACAAAGAATCCCATTGTATTTTATTTGATTTCATTTGTAAGCTTTCATCTATAATGTCAATATCGTCAAATTGAGATGGAGTAATAGGGCGAAATTGTAACACACAACTTTTATAATCAGAAAATCTTTGATCTATAATTTCGTTCTTAACAATTTAATTTAAGGAGCATATTCATTTAGTTTTAATTTTTGAGATTTAATCAATAGATATTGACAGTTTTCAAAGTGAGAGAAGTTTTCTTTTTCTATTTATTTTCACCAAAGTAATATTTCTTATTGTTATGAAATAGAGTTTTAACAACATTATTTTCGCCTTGAAGATTAATATTGAAAGACTTCCAACTCGGAATAAAATTTATTTCAAGTGAAAATCTTAAAAAATATTCTATCACAAAATAAAGGTCCACAAATTTCAGTCTCTTTAGCTCAATGTCTCATCTCTCCGCATAAAATAATGACGAAATTAACCCTAGAGACAATTAAACATTCACTCTCGGAAATTCCACACCGAGTCTGGAGGAAGTTTGCTGGCTCTAAACCCGTCGTGCAATTGCTTTTCGAAATTTCCAGGGTTTCCCAAAATCCGCCTTCGCGGACTAAGGTATAGCTGTATCACAAGTCTTTGGGGGGAGGGACCTCCAATCGGTTCCCTCACGTAAAATTTCTCTGGTTCAGAAACCGCCTTAATTCGCGGATTCAGTATTGTTTTCCCTATCGTTGATCGGGACTCAGATCGTTCCCGGATCTCCCCAGTTAAGAATCCGCCTTACTTCGTGGACTCACTATCGTTTTTTTTTTCTATCGCTGAATTGACCTCACCGGCTACCTCAAAATCCAGTCCCTTTCGTACTCTCTCGCTCTCTTTATACACCTCTCGTCTCCCAGCATCTCTCGTCTAATCATCCTTCTTTGATCTCTTGTTCTTAGGCCGCCCTTGTCGGTATCGGCCCATTTGATCTCTTGCCTGTTGGTGAACATTATAAGTTTTGAGACGCACTGTCGTCACCGAATCGTGAGAAAATGAAAGCACAATGTTACGGTGTCTCTTTTTGACGGTCGGGACAGTCTTGGAAAGAGGGTCCAAATCTTTGACCACCCAGTTACGAAATTATTTCCCAGCAATTAGGGAAATGTATGCAATTTTCCCACGTCTGTCAGCCCCTACTCTTAGCAATTAGGGGAAGAGACCGGCTTTATCCCAATATTAAGTATATTAAGATGACTTGTAATATGCACTGAGAAAGCCACGTCATTTTTCCATTGTTCATCTTTTAATTCAATTAAAATATGTATTCAGAATTTTTGTTTCCTAGAAAATTATAATTTCGTCCAGCAATTTGAAACGCTTCGACACTTATTGATTTTTGACAGCTATTGAACTTTTCTATAGTATGATAATCATTGTATTCTCTCTATATTTCCTCAAATGAGCCAAATTGACGATGATTAACTCTGTGTTCTCAAATATAATTTAAAATTTTGGTGACTATTTTTAAAACAAGTCCTATATTTACAACATTGGAGAACAGTACCAACTGGTGAATAATACGATGGAAATATTTAAAAATTATTATTACCATGTATCTTTTAATCTTGCAACCACTCCTTTAGGAATACTGGTCATGATAGATTCAATATCATGGAAGAAAAACTAACTTTTCCAATGGAAACATATTTCTTCAATACATCTTTAAGTACATTCAAAATATCAGCTCCAGTGGTTGTTTTATGAGCATGAATGAGATTTCCAAAATTTCTGCACTTATTTTTAAATTAACATCAGATCCGTAAATAAAAACGACCAGCTCCTCGAAATTTCGAATATCTGTACTTTCATCAATATTGCAATAAAGTAGGCTTCAAATATTGATAATGTTGAATTATGATTTCTCAAATTCTCGACTATTTTATCACCTCTGCTATCTACAATATTTCAACTTAAATTTACACTTTTAATTTGCTTTGTTTGCGCTGGAGATAATATTTCCACTGTTTTACATAAACATTCTCTAATAAATTCACTTTCAGTAAATAATTCGATCTGCTCGCTTGATTAAATGTGAAAATATATAATTTTATACAGCAGTGTATAATTTTCAACAAATCAGATGTGTAGAATATATTGTTTTTGAAGAATTTATCTCAATTCGGACAGTTTGTCTTCACGAAATTTTGAAAAGTGTTGGTCATAATTTGTTTCGTTAATTGTGTCATAATGCTTTTTAAGATTATATTCCTTAGCAAAGGAAATAGAGTTTTTAGATAGCTTGAATATTTAATTCCTGTTTTGGACACATAAAATACTGCAGTTCCCATTTTCTCGAAAATTACGACATTCCACTTGAATTGATCTTTCTTTACTCATTCATTACAATCCACTTTCATTCGCAAATGATTAAGTATACACTGTCTTTATCTCAAACGTTTTAACTATTTTTTAAGAAAACACCTCTGACTGCTTCTTGCTGATTGGATAATCCAACCAGCGAAGGAAGAAGAGAAATAAAAGTAGCACACACGAAAAACCCGGATACCATCTATAGTTAAGAATATGCATAATGCGGTTCAGAGATCAGAATTCAATATAAATTAATTTATTCTAATAAAATCAAGTAAAAATGTTTTAAAAATATTTTTAATCTAAAGGCTGTTTATATTATCCAAAAACAAAAAACAAGTAATATAAAAAAATAGTTTTTAAGTCAATTCCTACTTAGATCAACAACGAAAAATTTTATTTTAGATACTTTTTATTAAATAGTTACAATTAATATAAATATGTATATACTTAGGACAGAATCACAACATTAAGAGGTAATTAGTTTTTTTAATTATCATTAAAGTATCGTATTGTCCTTTTAATTTCAGTCCAACTGAATGCTTTAACACTTGAGAAAAAAACCTTTTCAAGTTTTGACACGTCGCCAAACTCTAAGTCACCAACGAGGCTGTATTTGTAATTCTTTAAATAATTAGTTTTAATCAATTAATTTTTATTAATTATAATTAAATTATTGTATTGTCATCCAAAATGATCATGTATATAAAATTTCAAATATAAATAAATAACTATATAGACAGAGCGAGCTAATAATAGGAATTAAAAAAGGATTTCTTTTCAAACAAAAATAGGTAACAGGCACCCAAAAAACTTCAAAATCAAAATAAATAAAATAAAACTTTAAACCCAAATACTTTAAAAAATTAAAAAGTACCGACGTGTTGCAACTTAGGTACGGCGAGCAGCGTGTTTGGCACCACTGTTGTAGATCAACAGATATTTAGTTTTTAGCATAAAGATTATCACTCGACATTTCGTCTACGTTGTTTTTAAGACATTACCTCCCTTCCTGACCCCTATAAACGAAGTTTACATACACCACAGATTGCGTGTCAAGACATCGTATCCCAGACAGAAATTATATAAAACTCTTCTGTAAAATATGTGCGTTTAACCGCAAAAACTTAAAAT
>BMAV01018889.1:0-18636 GCA_019973955.1 Trichonephila inaurata madagascariensis
ACACGAGCCACGTTTTTGAATGTATTTTTTCTTTAACAGCCATGGAAAGCAAAATAGTTAATCGTATTTTTAGATATCCATTAAATACAAAAAGGAAAGTTTTAGTTCGTTTATCTTTAAAAACTTATGTTCTGTGCGTGTTACACTGTAAATATTCTTTTTTCCTATTATTTCAAACGAGAACAATCACTGTTTTAATCTATATAGCGGGGGAGCTGGCACTATTAGCAATTGGTGCATTGAATAAAAAATATAACTATAATTACCTTCATTCTTCCCTTAGATATTCAGAAATATAAACACTATAACCATTAAATTGGAAAACAAAAATACCATGAAAAATTTGTTATCTTTCTGATTACACCATGTTACACCTGGTATTCGTTTGGATATTCTTCATTAAACTTTTCTTTCCTTCTTTGCTTAAATCCCTCGTGTGAATAAAATAATCACAATTCACGAGTAGCCTATTCGAAAGTTGTTTTTTGTGATCGTTGTTGTGTAGATTAGCAGCAAGATTACGTAAATAAGCAGTTTGTTCATTTTGGTGGAGAAGATAAAAACGAAAGAACTTGTTGGGGATAACCCACCTATTACAAAGCGACTTAATCTTGTCTGCATCAAAACAGATTTGAAAAGACAACTAAAAGTTAAATTTAACTCCCAAGTTTGGTTTCGAGATTACTTTTGAGTTGGAAACGAATTTTACTGTCCTGGTTGCCATTAGAAAAAAGTTAAATATATAATTATATAAGTTATAGATGAATTAACTCTTTAAATTATATAATCATTAAAAATATAAATGAGATTTATAACAAGTCACTTGATTATATTTTTATAAAAAAAAGAACAAAATATTAATAATTTTTTGACATTTTTAAAAGTAGCTTGCAAAATTCTCATAAGTTATTCAGTTGTAAATTTAAAAGGGGGGAAAATTTCAGATATAATCATTTTGATTCGAATATAATGGATTTTTTTAACACAATTTTATAAGTTTCACTTGTATGTAGCGGAATCTTTGAACTCAATTTTTTACCCACTTTAAAAGGTCAGATTTATTCGAAATTTTGCTCACTTGTCCATGACCGATGACAATACAATAATTTAATAATTTTGTTCCATTGTCCTGATCAGGATTATTAGGATTAACGATTTCCCATTTTCAGATCCAATCCCGCATCCATCTGGTGACTAATTCCAGATCCCATTTCCAGATTTGGCGACTAAATGATTAAGTTACAACTTAGTTCGATTAATTATAAAAGGGTGTTTTTAGTTTTTAAAAACTGAAATTTAAATTAAATTTTTAAGGGGTGCAGCCTGGTGTCTTTTCCATTGAAAGACCCAGACATTCCGGGAAGCTATATCTCTTTAGTGCGGCACCATATAGGAGATCCCAAACCCCCGCAGGTAATTTTGACGACCAGTTTCCCCCCTAGATAGGGTCCGAGCTCTGACAAAGCGAGCCATACTAGGTTTTAAATTTTGCCGAAAACCAAGTATTACATTATATTTACTGAAAAAAAATTTTTAAATTTTAAATTTTTTTTAAAAATTTTTATTATTTAACCATTTGAATACCATCTATAATTATAAGATCATACACTTTTTTTTCTTTTTTCTTGACATATTATGCTATTTTTTTTTAAAGCCGACTAATTGGGAACCGTGTTTTTGAAAAGGTATAAAGGATAATATTTATGATATTTGGGTCATTTAGATCAGAAAATGTATATAAAATTTTTTTAAGAATAGTTTACAAAAAAAAAATTATTTAAGTACACCTTTTTTGACAAAATAACGTAAAAGCCCCATTTTAAAAATATTTTTTTGTGAAAAAAGTTTGATTAAATAATATTTTGCTTGTAAAAGCTCGACCTCTGTACGGGGGGCTCAACTAGAATTTTTAAATATATAACTTAGAATGGGTTTATCCTTTTTTTTACGACAACAGAGGGAGAAATTTTTAAAAAAAAAGCCGATAATTATTTTTTTGGGGTTTTAACCGAAAATAATATGAATTTTTTTAAAAAACATAGTTGAGCTTCTGTACAGAGGGGGTATATACGGCAAAAAATTTTATAATAAAACATTTTTCCAAAAGGGGAAAAATTTTTAAAAAAAGGGTTTTTCTAAATTAATTTTTTCCAAATATTTATTTAAATAATTTTTTTTCAAAAATTTTTAAAAAAAATTTATACGTGTATTCTAATCTAATGGCACTAAATATCATGAAAATTATCCATTTATGCACTTTTTTAAAAACACGGTTCCGAATGTATGGGTACCTTAATTCTTTCATTTTGTTAAAATCATATATTAAATAAAATCAAAAATAATATTTTTTTACCATGAGCTGAGTAATTTTTCACCTTAAAAGAAGCTTTCCTGAATCCAAAATATTACATAAATATCAAAGCTTACCAATATTACACTTATAAGCTTACCAAAACACATTCATTGCCATAAAAATTTGCGCACCAAGGAAAAGTCGTCAAAATGAAACGAAATTTTATATATGTAAGTACTACTTTGGTAGAAGTAAGTGATAAGAAAATCAAAGAAAAAAGATCATTTATTGCAGAAAAAAATACAAATGAACGGAAGTTTTAGTACTCTGTTGCAGCCCTTCAAGCGTGAATTCACAATGCAATACGAGCGGGCATCGAGACATACAAGTTCCGAATTATGTTCTGAGACATCTTGTTCCACTGTTGCTATAAACTCGCCTTTATTTCGACAAATTCGTAACCTGTTCAACTTACAGTCCCAAATGATTCCAGGTATGCTCGATTGGTGTCAAATCTGGGGATCGAGTATTTCAAGAAAGGGTGGTAATGTGGCGGAGGCAATCTTGTGACATCCTTGCTGTGTGTGGCCGAGCACTGTCTTGTTGAAAAATAGTCCTTGGGAGCCCTACCATGAGTGGCAACACATGTGGATGAAGGATGTCATGGACGTGCCTCTGGGCTGTCATTGTGCCATGGATAAATATTAGAGATGACCATGTATCGTTAGCAATGACACCCCATACCATCACACCAGCTGCGGGAGTGGTGTGTTGCTGTAAGGCGAAGGCAGGATTGAGGCGTTCACCACGGAGCCTCCAAACACGAACACGATTGCCATCACTGCTCAAATTGAATTTAGATTCCGCACTGAAGACGACCTGGTTCCATTCGGTTGCAGTCCAATCCCGTGATGCGCGATTCCACTCACTCAAAATGGAGGCGTTGATGGGTGGGTTCATTGGCAGCACACGTACTGGGCACCGCGATACCAGATGTCCTTCATCCAGGCGCCTTGCGATAGTTCGGGAAGACACAGGGGCCCGTAGTGAAGCTACTGAATACAAAAGAGTCTATTTAGTATGAAGCATCATACCAGATAGGATACCAGATTCGGCCCTGCTACTAAATTCTCAACGCTTTCTTTTTTTGGAGACCCGTATGTCCTCTAACATGAGAGCAAGAGACAAGTATGGCAATGGTTTGATGGCTTAAGCCAGCAGTCTTTAGACTTTCAAGAGAGAAGAGCTAAATTGTGTCAATGAAACAAGGCAACGAAGGCATCAGAGAGCCATTAACATGCATCTGCGTAGGTTTGCTGCCCTTTCCTCTCTAGTAGCGATCACGATCAAAACTGTTATGCTCATATTAATATTTTTTATACTATTATGTTTTACACGCATGATATTTTCATTCCTTCAGAAACTAAGAACCATTTTAAATATTTTTATTTCTATGGATCTATACAAAGCAACCAATGTGTCAAAATATCATAAAATTGGGAATTAAACGTTCAAGCTTCGTTAAAAAATTTCCCTACCAACAATATCGAAATTTATGGTGCTGTTGATACGGGAAACATATTTTGGATTCTTTTTTCTTGCTTACACTAATAATTATGGTTAACATTGGTTGTTTTCGCAGACAAAAATTTGAAAGTGTATTAGTCGAATACATAACACTTAACTCTCATTTAATTTAATATTGTCTTTGGATGTTCTTGTTTCAAACCAACCACACTTTTTTAATTCCCCTAACCGAGATATTGAGTAGGCCCATATATTCATTTCAATATTTTTAGGGCAAAAAAAAAAAAATTCCTAATATGTGCAAGAATTTTTATTTAAAACTTAGAACAGTGATCTTACATTGCTTTTTTTAAACTTGTTATGTCTGTCAAAAAACTAGTTTCTTTCAATTCTAGGCATAATTGTAATAGTTTCTTAGCTTCTTTATTTATTTGATTCATGGAAAAGCATGTTTTTTTGCATGAATATCGAGCTCTAAATATTGTGAGAACAACAAATGCTAGTTTTCTAATCGCTTCATACGTTTCAGGCAAACTATTCCCCGTATAAAATATCATTGTTTCTATTTTAGGCAGTTGTATCATAGCTGCCCACTTTTGCCGATACATTAAATTAGGTTTCTCAGGTAAAAGGCACATAAATATTTTCGATATAGAGTTATAAATGAAAAAGAGAAGGGAAAACAATAACTTTTGTTCACACATATACTTTTTAGTAATACATAAATGCAAATGCTTGAACCCTGGTTGCAAGCATCTTGTTGGATTGTCACACAGGCATCTGTCTTTATGGTATCCGACTACGTTCGGAACCGTGATTTTGCAAAAGCGTATAAATGGATAATATTTATGATATTTAGTGTCACTTATATTAGAAAATGTAAAAAAAATTGTTTTAAGAATAGTATTACAATTAAAAATTATTTAAGTACAATATTTTGACAAAAAATGAACATAGAATGACCCATTATCAAAATATTCTCCTTTTGTGAAAAAAGCTTCTATTATAATAATATTTTGCCTGTATATAGCTCAGACCTCTGTACAGAGGCTAAACTAGAATTTTTGAAATATATAACTTAGAGGTGGGTTTATCCATGTTTTACGACAACAGAGGGGAGAAATTTTAAGAAAAAAACGCCGATAAAATTATTTCAATGGGTTGTAACTCTAAAAATAATGTGAATTTTTCAAAATTCATAGTTGAGCCTTTGTACAGAGGTTTGAGCTATATACAGGGAAAATATTATTATAATAAATTTTTTCACAAAAAAATTTTAAAAAGGTTATTCAAAATTTAAATTTTTTTGCCGAAATATTTTTTTTAAAATAATTTTTTTTCAAAATGTCCAAAACAATTTTATACATGTATTCTAATCAAGCGGATAAATACCCGGAAAATTATCCCATTTACCTTTTAAAAATCACGGTTCCGAACGTATGGTCCCCAAACCCCTTGTAACTGTTGTGAGGTATTGGCAATGGAATATTTGAGTCTTGTGTTCACCTTTCAAGGAAGTAGCATTATTTTTGTGGATGAAAACGCTCACCACATATAGTTTATTTGGCCACAAATTTCTGGAAAGTTATGATATTTGCCAGGATGAATTGGTCAGCAGACTTTCCGGGCTTTAACCGTGCAAAGTATATTTGGGATGTTCCTGGGAAAGCAAATGCAACTTGCCTTTCCCTTTTCAGAGCCATCCAGAACCTGAAAACGGCATTGGTGGAATAGTGAAGTTGACTGCCTAAGACATAAACTGTCCGGCTGAATTCCGCCATGAAAGCAAAAGGGAAAAAAAGGAAACCCCCCCCCCTTCCATTAACCCCTTTTTTTTATTTGCCTCGTTGTAATCTAGTTTTAAAACTTTCCAATACTGAGAGAGACAGAGATCAGTCGCACAAACGACCACATGCATGTATACAATAATTTTTGTATAATATTTTTATTGTATTAATTTATATGTGGTATATATTAATAACACACCTAATTTTACTGAATTCTATCCAATACTTTTAGTGATAATCCATTAAGAATAAAAATTCTTTTAATTTTGAACAGTTGTGTACTTTTAGTTCACTTATTGTATACATACTTCTTTTATAAAGAGGTGATTTTTATTTTTAAAAATACGTATAGACGAAGGCATCGAGGTATAGTTTCAACGCTAAAAATACGTTGGTCTGCGAAAGAAGTTAGAGCCCCCAAACCTCACCTTTGCGTACGCCACTGATAAGACGGAATACCACAACAAAATGAGTGGTATTTCTGTCTTCTACCATTGATTACAACAGTAAAACACAGAAATTTGTCACTAAAATAAAACAGATTTTTCGGGAGGAAGTTACATTTTTAAGGCAATGAAATTTCTTGAATTCTGTCTTATACGTAGGCTGTTCAATAAGTAATAAGACTATTCTTACTGCCTCGAAACCACTCATCGGAATGTTGATTTCTGCGGAATAAGAAAAGTTTGTTGTCTGTATTAACAAAAGCTAGCTACCGATAGATGGCTGTACAGACTCATGTTCTTGAGTATCACGTGCTCGAACTGAAGCATGTTTGCGGGCGTCTACGAGACAAGGCCAGTTGTCGAAATGGAAACAAAAATATGCAAAAGTCAACATCGGAGACCTTTGGTATGATACAATATGATTAAAGACTGGAAAAAAGGGAAGGCGACCATTCAAAAACGTTTCCCATCAAAACAGACGGTTTGGGTTTTATCCCTAACCCAACCATAAAACAACAAAGCAGGGGAACGAAAACATCCGTTTTCCCAAAAAAAGAAAAAACTATGAAATTGGAGGTAAAGTTATGACCATAATTTTTGATTATGAAGGAATTTGTGTAACTACACGCTGTCGAACCGGTACTAGCGTAAACGGATCGTACTACGCGAATGTCCTGCGAGCAATGATACAGAAAAGGAAACGTTCATTGCTCCGAAATGGCTTCCTATTGCATCATGAAACCCCCACCACATATTGCTCGTTGCATACTAAATGTTTTGCAGAAAAACAACGTAGAGATTTTTTACCCACCCCCCGTCCCAATAAAAAAACCATGCATTTCTGGCTGTTTTTTTCAACTTAAAAAACCATTAAAAGGCAAACGTTTTTTCAAGGAACAAAGCGTTTAAAAAGGGGAAGGCGATTTTGGTAAAGCCCCTCACAAAACGGACTTTTACGTTTTTTAAAGGGCAGAAAGTTGGGATAAATGCATTGTGCCACGGAAGTTTTTGAAAAAAACTAGTAAAAAAGAATGACGATTAAAAAGGGATTTTTTTTTATATATATATAATTTTAGTTTATTATCATTGAACAGCCCTCAATAGTCAAATTTTAACTAAAAAACGTGTATAACCGACTTTTCACCAAAATATATGAAATTAGGGTGCATTAACCCGGGTATAAAACATAGCTTTAAAAATAACAAAAGAGTTTAGCATAAAAAAAGTTTACTTTACAACCCTAAAAATGCTGTTTTTTTAAAAAAGAAATAAATTTTAAGAATAAAAAAGAGTTGTAGTTCTTTAACTATATTTTTTTTGAAAAGGGGGATGAAAATGAATAAAAAACCCAAAAAGTATAAGAGCATTGTATAATAATATTTTAGATTTCTTCGTGAAAAAGGGGGTGCGCATTATACGATGAATATACCAAAAATTAAGTGCAGCTTGAAAGTATAGTTGCGCATGCGCGTTATACACAGATGCTCGTTATACGCTGGATTTTTCTGTAAATTAGCATTAAATAGGTCTTAACTTTTCATTATACTTATAATAATATGTATTCGGGACAATTTTTTGCCCTTTTTTAATGAGGTACAGAAACTTAGAGAAATCAAACCGAAATTCTTATATGCTGAATTTCATATGAGAAGTACTAATCGAGTAAATTAATATTCTTGGCAGTAGTTTATAGGTAGGTTGCATAAAGAAAAAAAAAATAAATTCAAAGGAGTATTATGTTATTTTGAATTTAAGAGCATGACTTTTATATAAATGATTTATTCAATCTCTTATCTACAACTTTTGACAAATTATTTTTTTCCATTTTGTCATACTTTAGCTTTAAAGTTTTATTTTGTCACTGTCTTCATATCAAAACGTTCCACTTTTCAGTTGACCGCACTTTGTTGTCAGTTTTATTTAATTATTTTTTGCTAAATGTCTTTGTTTTAAACTGGCTTTAATTCAGGTTATCTTTTAATCTCTTCTATGTCTTCCGGGCTACATGGAAACGCATGTCTAGTGTATTGTTATTTGTGTATTAGTTCTGCATAATTGTAAATCCTTATTCAAAACGATCACACATGATTAAAAAGGATTCAATACATTTAGTTTTATTAGGTATGATAAATATTTGGCACATGAAGTTTATAAAAAACTATACCAACAATTTCATAACTCCTCTCTTTTACAATTTTAATAATCAACTCTCCAGATTTTAATTACAGTCGGACCTCCATTTTACTAACCTCTATTTTACGAATCTCTGTATTTTGTGAACTTTTTCCTATAACCAAGAAGAAAGCAGATTGAAAAATGAATATCTATTTAACAAATTTTTTCTGGATTTATCAACTTCGTTAAATAGAAGTTCGATTGTATCCGCATATTAGCTTAAATAAATTATAGTTAAAAATAAACTAAAAAACACGCTTTTACAGTTAATCGAACTAAGAAGTAAAAAATAATTTTTAATATTAGAATAAAATGATTATCGAGAAAATTAATGTCATTGTGGTAAAAGCCTGTGTAGGGGGTGCTTTGTACTACAGTTTTACACTAAATCTGCATTCCGGAATAGAACTTGTAAGAAATTATAACAATTGATATATCGAGCACCCCACGCTTTTACCATAATGACGTTAATTTTCTCGTTAATCATTTTATTCTTATATTAAGAATTATTTTTAACTTTTTAGTTCGATTAACTAGAAAAGCGTGTGTTTTTTTTAAACAATAATTTATTTTTAATTTTTTAGTTCGATCCACAACTAGCGTGTTTTTTTAGTTTTTTAAACTATGATTTATTCATTGATGAATTAATCTTTTGTATCATCTTTTGTTTGTTGTATTTGTATTGAGCGTTTTCGCTTTAGGGTTGTCACTTAATCTCTTAGTCGCCAAATCTGGAAATGGATTTCGGTTAATAGAATCGAAAACCGAGCTACATTTCTCAAGGAATGAAATTAGATTTTCAAATTCAGGAATTTCATTTGACTTTTAAGTTTAATTCAAAATAATTTTTTTTTGTCTCTTTGTCAAGCTTTTGAAGAATTATATTGATTAAATATTGCATCAACTAAATTTTTTGTTTTAAATCTTGGAATTTTAATGTGATCTTAAATTTAATAAACAATAAAATAACTTTTACAGATTATTTAAAATTTGATTTTTGTACGGTATTCAAAGCCTTTTTGACGAGATTGGATGTCAGCTGATTGCACTTAGCGATTAGAAGGACTCGTGCGCGCCAACAATTCCTCTCCGGAAGGAAATCGTTAATCCTGATGATCCTGATCAGGACAATGGAGAAAAACTATTAGATTATTGTATTGTCATCGATTCTTGACAAGTGAGCAAAATTTCGAATTAATCTGACCTTTTAAAGTGGGTAAAAATCGAGCTCAAAGATTCCGTTACATACAAGTGAAGCTTATAAAAGCATGGTAAAAAAGATGTAAAATGTTTTTCAAAAAAAGTTTAGAAGAAAAAGGATTTTTAGATTTTTTAAAACATATTGTCACAAACTGGTAAACTCTGAGCGGCCGAATGGTTAGAGCACTGCTCTATCATTCAGACGGCTCGAGTTTGAGCCTCCCAGAGATACTTGTTTGTTACTTTAATTATGACCCCCTTTCGTTATTTATTATTATGGACATCTTAAATTATTAAATTGTTTATTTTTTAATTTTCCCCCTTGGTTTCTGAACTCCCAAAGGTGTGGATATAAAGTGGTGAGGAATATTAACGTCGCACTGTTCAGCTACACGGGGCTTTTGGCGACGGACCCGTTTTTTGAACCATGGTCAAGTGACTGGACGACACCTGAGCTGGCACCCCCCTCCTAACTACCACACCACCCCAAACGGGAGGACGTTTCAGCTCTCGGCAGATTTAACGTGCATCGCTGCCCACACGGCGGGTCTTCAGTGGTTTGGGCTCGAACTCATGACATGTCCCCCATGGTGATACCAACCACTGGGCTACCGCAACCCCGTGGATATAAAAGTACTGCAGCTGGATAAGTCTTCTGTGATGGTGCTGCCCGTGTAAGATACTACGACAAAATAAACCTTGTATTGGGTATATAACATCGCTTTGTTCCTTTCTACGTGACAATATATATACTTTTAAAAGAACATTATTTGTAAAAATCTAAGAGTTTCTAGTCATTCCGTCAATGCAATTGACAGATATTCACAAACAGATTTAGAACAAGTACCGTATATTACTGTAATATAAGCAATGTGTGTGTGTTCAACTGATATTTATAGTTTGATTTTTTTTCCTTAAAAAAAGGCATAAATAAAAGAATATTTTAATAGTAAAAAAAATGTTACTATAAACTTTATAGTTTCACTTAACTCAGTGGCGCAACAGTCCATGAAGGCCAAGGCCTACTGTGCGCACCTCAGTATATGTGATCTTGGGCCCTGAGGTGCAGGAGCAGATGTTCCGTTCAGGTGGTCACAGTTTGACACGAAAACTCCAGTGTTAAGTTCCCAAGCAAGCTTGGTACTCATTTATTGACCCACTGAAGGGATGAAAGGTTGAGTGAATCTTGCCCAGCCCGGGGTTTGAACCTCAGACCTGTGGAGTGGAAGCGCGACGCACTAACCACTCAGCCAAGGGGCTTCATAAACTTTATACAGAAGAAGAATAATTATAAATCATGATAATCGAAAGGTTCTGATATATGTACTACTAATAACGATGTGTATTCATTAAAAGAAACATCATATCAAAATTAGAACTGTGGTATTATAAAGCCGATTACCATTAATAAGTTATGAAGAATATGAAAATAAAGACATTTTTTAAACAAATAAATGTTTAATTCTCGTTTGTTTTTTCTTATGCTTGAGGTTCAATGGAACATTAATTCATTTCATTACTTACAATTGCTCAAGTGATTTTAAATACGTTAAGTTTCTATAATAATAAATGTGGCCTTTTTCCTTTAAAATAATCTTTAAATGATGATAAGGAAAACAATACTGTTAAATGCATTCTTATAAGAGGAAAAGAGGCAATCTCCCAAATACTTATAAAATTATTTTTATAGCTAATTTTTCTTTTGTGTATTAGTAATGCCTTCTCGTAATAGTTCACCTCATGAGGCATGCTCTAAAAACTGTAATCACACAGTTTTAAATATACGAAAAAGACAAAAATATGTGTACGATTTTCAAGACCATTTTCATCTTCCTTATAAAAATAAGCATCCAGCTATCTAAAACATTTACGTAGTTAAACTCTCTCTATTGATCTATCTAAACTAAAACAAAGAAGTTTATCATTTAATTAGCAAGGTTTTTCAATTAACACAGTTCTAGAAATCATTACTGCGCGAAGTAGCATATTAAGAATTCATATTAACTCACATCTAATGGGAAAGAGTAATGCATTCAGTGCCAGGTAAAACTTTAAACCAGTGATACTCAACCTGCGGCCTGCGGGCCGCATGTGGCCCGCCGGACCTTTCTGAGTGGCCCGGTCATGCTCCGTTTCACTAACAAATTCAATTATTTAAGAACAATGTATTAAAAATTTAGCGATAAATTCTATCAATCAAGCAATCCCATATAATGATTTTGCTATCGATGTGATGCTGGTAGGAACTGCGGGATAACTTGTTTTTTTCTTTAGAAGTTGTAACAGTTAATGTTAACAAATAACAGTAGAATAGCGATTATTTTATACGTGAAACTAATTTTTCATTAACCCTCATGCCTTCCAAGCGAAAAATATCTAAAGAATATTTGTGATTTCAAGACGATTTGGGTCTTGACGGTTTCGAAGAAAAAACAAATATGAATCAACAACTTGTTTAATTTGTCAGGAAAATGCTATATTTAAAATATATAATTTTGCTCATCACTTTACCACTAAGCACAAATCTTTCAATGCCTCCTTCTTCTTAGCAACAAAATATTTGGGGGTGGGGGACTTGGGATCATTGATGAAAGGAAATTGAAGTTACCCCATAACAGGGTAAAAAATGCATTAAACCTTTATTTTTTTTTTAAGTTGAGTTTGTTGGAGTTTAATATAGTTCTAAAATAAAATCCAAAACTATTAATATTTTGATCAGTTTCTGCATTTTAATGTATTTGATCTTATTGCGTCCCCCTCCCAATCTCCCGTTAATCCAGCCCGTTGCCCGCGAGAAGTAGTTGTCATATGTATGCGACCCGCGTGAAATACCGTAAAATCCGGCGTATAACACGCACTTTGAGCATAAAAAATAAGATCGAAAATTAAGGGTGCGCGTTATACTCCGGGTATAAAAACCATAGCTTTAAAAATAACAAAAAGGATGGACATAAAAAAAATTTACTTCTAGATGTGTGTATCGATACACTGTTTATTTAAAAGAAACAACTTGCCTTATGAACAAGAACAGTTGTAGTTCTAGAAGTATACTATTTTTTTACAAAAGTCTGGGGTAATACCTTGAATAAATTACTTCCAAACCTAAGAACAATGTATATTAATCAGTGGCGCACACAAGGGGGCCGGACCCCCTTGATTTTTTCCGATTCGTTATAATTCTAAGTATATAATACGTAAAATTTAATTAAATATTTGTTATTAATGATTAATTTTATTAATTAATGCTAATTATTTATTCAATAATTAGTTTTTTTCTGAGTTTTGTTCCTGAAAATCAACAAAATCAAAAATAGCATGATACAAGAATGGTGAACTTTCAACCCCGGACCCCCTTGAAAAATTCCTGTGTGCGCTACTGATATTAATACATATCTTTTAGATTTCTTCGTTAAAAAGGGGGGTGCGCGTTATACGGCGAATATACCTAAAAATTAAAAAAATTAGCTTTAAAGTATAGGTGCGCGTTATAAGCCGGATTTTACGGTAGTTATCATATGTGTGTGGCCCGGCTGAAAAAAAGATTAAGTACCGCTGCTTTAAGCTATTCTCCTGTCTCTGAAAGTAAAGCAAAATCAAAATTAGTGTTACATACACCTTCCTCCACAACTAGAAACAACAACAAAGAAACATCAGGTCCAATTTAAAACAAAAGCAGCAGACACATGTAAAAAGAAAGTTCGAGAAACAGGTCTGGACGGTTGATACAATTCTTTCTAATCCGACACAAATGTGGCACCCGATTTGCTACAAATGAGATCGGCAGTCACCTTTCTAGCTATCGATCAAGCAGACAGTCAAGCCTCGTGGCACATGTCTCGCACTGCGAATAAAAATCAAAACACTTAAAAATAACAATAGCCTTCGAAAATTAAAATGTTCTGCTGCTTCGTCGCATTCTAATCACGTCCTCGATGACTGGAACTAGTTTTTTTTCCCCTTTAGAATTATGAGATTTTTCAAAATCGTTTGTAACTTAGAACATGGAATTTATTCGCTTCGTAGCAATTCTTGCAGAATTCTTGTAAAAGATAAATAATTCAGTAGATAAGCAGGGTATACGCGAATACGAAGTAAGGATTGATTTGATGTATAATTCTCCATGAATTTTTGATAAAAATCTTCGTGCCAACAGGCTAATTTATCTTAATTCTCATAGATTTTTCAAGCGGCACCTAGTGGATTGTTTTTATTCATAACCATGAAATAAGTCAACTTTGAAAATTTTAAGATTTATTAGTATATTAACGTTTTTGTAAATCATTCTGAACTGAAATCAGATTTAAGTCGAATTTTATATACTTCATTTAGTAATTCCTCGCTCTGCGACTAGGAACAAAAAAGGCAAAAAGTATCGAAAAAATTTATTTTTTCATTGGTTGATATAAATTAAGACAGTTTCAAAATTTACTAGTGTGAAATAATAAAGTAAAATTTCATGTCAACTCATCTGTGACAGAAACTTGAAAAGTCCTTTTTGTAAGGACAAATTTAAGATCGGTCATTTTTGAAAAAATCCAACACTAAATAATTTTCACGTGAAATTTATTATATGGATTTTTTTATAGCAAGGCATTTTTCAACTGAACAATGTGCGATTCGCACTGAATTTGAAAGGGTGATGTATTCAATGAATAAATTAAATTTGGTTGAAGTTCATCGTAAACAAGTTATAAAAAAATTTAAGTCAATTTCTACTTAGGTCAACAAAGAAAATTTTTACTTTAGTTACTTTTTATTAAATAGTTACAATTAATATAAATATGTATATACAAATGAAACAGAATCACAATATTAAGTGACAATATAGAGAAAGCAATTTTCCAATTTCTTTCTGTGTAGGGTGTGTTGGACCATTCTTTTTTTTTTTTTTGTTACTATTTATTCATCAATTAAATTTAATTATTCTAATAAAATAGCATAGTGAAAAAGAAATCGAATTCTCAGAAATTAGGCCAACCCAGGTGGGATTTGAACCCACGACCTTCAAATTAAAGTCCATTGCGCTATCCATTGCGCTACAGGGACACAACGAACGAGCTTCCTTTTTTATATATGCTGTTGGACCATTGTTTTTGTTTGTTACCATTTATTAATTTTTTAATTTAATTAATTTAATTATAATTAATTAATATTTGAAAAAACTGCATTAACATCAAGTGTCATCCACTACAAGTTTAAAAAAGTGTATTTGAACTTGAATAGATAAATAGAAAGTATTTTATTAATGATTGAAAATTTGAACAGGATATATATATATATATATATATATTATAGGGAGTGAGTGAATATTAACGTCGCACTGTTCAGCTACATAAGGGCTTTTGGCGACGGATCTCGTAATTTTGAACCATGGTCAAGTGAATAGGACACCTGAGGTGGCACTTACTCTCCTAACTACCACACCACCTTACACGGCGGTTCTTTAGTGGTACTGAGCTCGAACTCGTAACATGCCAACCAACCACGATCCGATACCTTGACAGCTAGGCTACCATGGCCACATTTTTGGGAGAAAGTGAACTAACAGTAGGAATTGAAAAAGAAATCCAGGCAATAGCCGAGAAGTGACTCTTAGAGTTAATGATGTAGTATAAGATTTTTAGAAAAAGAAATTGGATCAGAAAATTATTTCTTACAATGATGACTACAGATGATATGTTTGACTTAAAATATTTACTAATTTTTTTAAAACAAAGCGATAAATTTCCCACTTTGCCCTTTGAATTTGAGTTGCAGCCCCCTCCCCAATGCAAACCATGAAGGAAGCAAACAAATCGCGTGAAATTAACACCATGATTATACCCCGATGGGACAAGCAAATAATTACTGAAACGGATATATTTCAACACAGAAGCACATTTTGGGGACACCTGTAGCACCTCCAATAAGTGCTATGTTTGGAAAGAATAGAATGCCGTTTTGAAGCATTTTTTCCTTCGTTCGTCTGATTGCGTAAGGATTTTCAGTGTGCCTCGAAGAACATCTTTAGAGAACGTTTCGAATTTAAACCGAAAAGAAATGTTGCCTGTAGATAATTGGATTATCCTTCAGAGAAACCGCTGATCATATCGGATGTAACTAACATTGAAATGGATCTGTAGCCGATGGATGCGGGAGGGAACGACTGACCGGCTACACTTGCCTCATCGTACCACTATACAAAGCATTGACTGGCATCAGAACTCATATTACAGAAAATGTCTTGTCGCACAACAATCGGTGGTCACACATATCATTCGATGTTTACAATCTTGTTGAATATCCGCAAGGTGTCTCCATTTTATTCTGGTTACTTTTGTTTCAAATCACAAGGTTTTGCTTCTGCTATGGAGAATAAAACCGACAAGTAACCGGTATATAAGGACATTGTCTTTACTGGTGAACCCCTCTTCTATCTGCAACACCACGATGGTCAGATTAAAATCTAGCCTAGAATCTGGAAATTGTGGAAAGAGATTGCTTAATAGTTGTCTTAAGCATCATTATACTAGTCCAGCTACCAGTAGTGTGGTTTGAGATGATGCTGGATGTTACTCAATCCCCCTTCTCCCGGTACGTTACAACGAACAGCCAGCGCTATATTTTTAATGTTTAGGGGCCTGTTGTTCTCACCCTACTTTTAGAGCCTACCTGAGCCACATTGAAACAGAACAATGTGCAACGCACGTAGCACGCAATTTTCAATACTTTTTCACTTACCATATTGCATTACTACCTTGATATATTTATTCTTTCGATAAACTGCTTGTCGAGCATATCTGGTTGAGGATTGGAGAACGTCTCTAATCCAGCATACACCACCCAATACTACACGAGATCAACGTTGGCAATGTGTGGAAGTAGCGTTGGTTGGTACACCCTTGTAATAGTTTCAAAGATTCTTTCTCATTCAATCTCGAGATATGTATCAGATGTTATTGGGGACAACACTCAATCTGATTTCATCATATTCATCATTTTACGGAAGGCGGCATCTGCAATCATTTCGCCTATGTACTGTATGTTATCTCTAATAATATGGCTTTAATGTGTCTTATCCTTGGTTTTCATTTCCGATGGCCAGCAATGTATTTAATTTTTGAGTTCCGACCACATCGAATGATAAATTATTTTTTGCAAGATAATATTCTTAATAGTATCGGTTTTGCTTTCATTAATTTTAGTGTTAGTTTTGAACCAGTTAAGATTAGAAGCAGGATAAATATGTGTGCGTACCGTTTATGAAAAAAATTAAAAAATTAACCTACATATTGAATGAGCAATTCAACACATTCCTCCTGATAATATAAGAATTTTCAACATTATTTAACATTTTGGACAGCCGACAGGATACAAACACCTAAATGTTGGATAAATTTTTATTTCCATTTTTGATTTTGAAGACGAAATACACGTTTAGGTACATCTACACTTTGAGGTACCCTCCAAAGAGCCAATATTCATGATCACTGAGGGATTTGAGATCCAGATATTTCACATTTGTTTATTAAATAAATTAAAGAATCTGAAATTAAGGGGATGTATAAATTACCTTTGTTAGGATGTGTCATAAAACTGTGACCCGGTTCCGGTACATTGCATAATTTTAGGCTATATTTCGTATTATGAAGTCAATGAAATCATTACCTCAGGTGTCAGTTAAGTTAAACCTACAGATGGAAGATCTTGCTTCTCATCAGGAAGTAATTATTGTTATTGAGTTTAAGAACACTAAATATATTTAGTACTTCGATAAATTAGAGCAGCGGCTCTTAAACCTTTGATCTCCTTGGTCCCCCTTTATATATCAGCGTGACATCGCGGACCCCCAAGATTTCGAACATCCCTCCCCGACTTAATATTCTTGATCAAAATACATGTTCTAGTAGAGTTTTTTCATTGGGGATAATTTAGTGATGTAATCTAGTATAGCACAGTTTTTCCACGAGGCCTTTCCGAGTCTGTAAAAGAGGAAAATCTCAACGTTAAAGGAGACACTCCACGGACCCCCTAGAAAAGCGTTGTGGACCCCCAGGGATCCACGAACCACAGTTTATGAACATCTTCTTTAGAGCAGTGGTCTCCAAAACCCCGGTCCGTGAACTGGTTCTGGTCTGTGGATCAAATTATACCGGTCCGCACAAGAAATATTAAATTATTTAACTTTTATTTACTGTGGTATATTTTTCTTGGGTTTGGGCTACTTTTTATGAAAATCACTTTATATTTATTGTTAAATCACTTTATATTCATTTTTGGTGTAACTATATTTTATTCTGGTCGCGATTAAACACAATTAAACTAAAACATTCAAAAATATAAACAATCAACGTCCTCCCCCTCAGTAGGCCGTGGTAAAATTAACAAACGTTGATCGGTCCGCGGCGATAAAAAGGTTGGGGAACACTGCTTTAGAGGGTAAATTTATCGAATTGAATAGACAAAGATAGTCGATTTTGTTTATGATCCGTGTGAAATTAATATTTTACACACAGATCAAAAGTAAAATTGAACTACTCAAAATTTTACCAATTACAATTACGATAAAATTGTTCCATTCTAAACGAATGTAAATATGCAATGAAATGAAAAAACTCTGTTACAGTACTCTGTAGTTCTGTTACAGGTTGGGAAACCAAACGTAATAATGATAAAATGCTCTTGTTTACTAAACTTACTTTTCTAGTCCCTTCGCGAGGGGAAAAGGGGAGGCTCTGAATATCCAATTCATCTCATCCATCACAGCATGTTTAGTGATTACTCGAAGAAAATGATGGCCTTGTTCTTTCTCATGTCTTAAAGAGGCCTCAAAAGAAAATGAATTGCAGTAAAAATAGACATAATCCATCTTAAACTTCGGTTAGGAATGAGATACTGCTCCTAAAAGGATTACTTTCCCATACTAATTTAAAAAGATTTTGACGCGCGCGAGATGAGTTTTCCCTCTCTGAAGTTGTAGATGAATTATTTAGATCGTTCAAGAAATATTGAATTTGTAAGTTCCGATAGAGATATTTGTTAAAACGAATTGATCTTTTTTGAAATATCTAATCCTCTGTTGGTTATTTAATGACAGGATTCTTAAGTCCTGAGACAACTTCAATAAAATATTTGAGCAGAGAAAAGAGGGGTTTTTTACTTGGTTAATTAACCCTACATTTTAGAGTAGCTACCATTTAAAGGGTATTTATATAAAAATATATTTTTT
>BMAV01018890.1:0-19886 GCA_019973955.1 Trichonephila inaurata madagascariensis
TTAAAAAAATTTTGTTTTAAAAATTAAAACTTTTTTGACTGCAAAATAATGAACATTTCTTTTTTTCCAACTCTATTTGTTACCTTATATGAAATACTACAATTTTCGAAAAGTATTCCACAATTATTTAAAAATGAGTAATATTTATTTATTGATACGAGTTACATAACCTCTGTATTGTGTACAGTAGGCATATAAATTTATAATATATTTTTCACTGTATAAAATAATTAGATGCTTTCTTTTTTTTACTTCCAAAAGATAAAAAAATGCATAACTTATTGAGTGAACATTGTATGATATAAATTTAAATAAAATATATATTTCTCAAATAATTTCGTTATCTTTTAGAATATTCAATTCAACCATTGATTATGTATGTTTTAAATACAAAATATTTTATACAATAAGTTTTTCTTTTTACAAATTTGTAAAGTCCATACATTTTATTTTAATTCGTTTCCATTAAAATGGTTTAGCATGTCCATACTCGAAAATAAATATTTTAAGAATTAAGACGTTCACATCATTTATAAAACATATTAATATATTTGAGCTTTAGCAGAATAAAAAATAAACCTCTTCTTGAAAAAGTAATTGCTACTAAAATGTTTATTTCAGTTATAGATGCAATATTCATCAGCAACAAAAATATGAACTTCTATTAAGAATCAAATTGAAAATAAAAGCATGTCGGTTAAGTAATAAGTTTCCTACTTTATACAACTATCTCTTATTCCGCCTCTGTTCCGAGACAACTAATAAAAGAAGCTAATAAATAAATAAATTCACTATACTTCTATTTATTTTTACTTTACAAAGATTTCGGATATTGCTAAATGAATCATTTAAGAATATAATAAAATCATGAGAAGTGCCATAATAAAAATAAGAAGATAATTTCAGACATATTATAGAATACGGTAAATTAAGTTTGTTGCAGTTTACTTTTAATTAATTTTCACTAAAAATAAGCCAGTTATTTTACATAAAAGTATTTTGTTCCTTAATTCATCCATTACCTATTCCTAAGACTGATACTAAAAAGGTATTTGTATTTTATAAATCAACAACACAAAAAAAATTTTATAATTAGTAATAATATGTAATTATATATTTTCATAATTATTTAATGAATTTAAATCATTAAACAATGTACATATATCACTGGTATCGATCTTTTCGGTCACCTACATATCTCCATTTTTATCAATAATAAAAGAATCCCTAAAAAGAAGTAAACATTTTAACGATATAAATATTCATGTTAATCTCCCCATATCTTAATTTTAATCGCAAAATTCGAAAGAACGCTGAGCGCCCCGATACGCCGAAATTAATAAAAGTCCTGTTCGCAAATTACGCTGGCGAACGAACCCGAACAAAGAAGCTTAGCGATATCTTTAAAATCTCTGAGACATGAAGGAATCGTCTTAGCGCTCTTGAAAAGTATTCTAAGCCGCAGTATCGATCGATAAGGCTCCGCAACTCATTACTTGCCTGCTTTTCATTCTATTGGCATCTGACCCGAAAACTATGTAATCCGTTTGTTTATCTCGAAACACTGTTGATTAATGAACATCTATATCCCCGACTATTTATTCAAGAGAAGTTCGTGATGGAAAATTGAAATATTCACGATTGACTTTTGAATGTGACTGATAATATTATGAAATGATGGCGAAAAAAGCAGGAAAAAGAAAAGAAAAAAATTTTTTCTTAAATCTCTCTGAAGAAATGCTCTGTTTTGGGTCAAAGAAAATTTGATAAATGGCTTCCGTGCTATGGAGTAAAAAGCAAATGTATCGGATTATTGAAAAAACACAATTTTACACTTTTATACGCTTGATAATGCTTTTAAGACAACTTATTTTTTTGCATTTCATAAAGAACAGACTCCGTACACTTTTTTCTTACTTTATTTTTATATATTTATTTTTGTTTATGTTTTTATTTAAGCTGTGCATTATTTTTTTTAATGTCGTATACTATTCATATGATTTAAATGTCTTATGAAATCATCTTTAAGAATTATGAAAGAAAGTTGAAAATTAATTTTTAACTGTTTAAAATTATAACCAACAAAACTTCACTTCTTTATTTGTTCTTTCATCTTCCTTTTGTTTCCGCTCAGCTCCTACATTTTCTTCCAAATTAAAAAAGCGCAAAAGGCTACTGTAAGTATTTAGAAATACATTCAGTTATTTACACGAATATTTTGAAATACTTTATGAAAATGATATTTGGCTTAGTTACATTGGATTTTAGATTATTTACTAGGTGTCATATATTAATTATATGGAAATACTATCTGATTATAACTGGATCCAATTTAATACACGTACAATGGCATACTGCTATTTTCACATAAAGGGGAGAGACACCATTTATCACATAATAAATAGTAATTTTTGGTAACTGATTATATAAATTTTTAGCTCATACCTTTAAAAAATGTAACAGATTATACGTAAGTATATGCATTTAATTTTGCCGTTGTATTTAGTCATAGTATTAACTTCAAAATCAAAATCAATTTTAAATTTCTTTTTCACAGCCCCTTTTAATTTAATCAAATGATTAAAATTATCTTCAAAATTATATTATTTGACAGTTTATTATAACTTTTAGATCCCAGAATACCATAACAAATATTGATTGTATATTTTTGTAAATATAAATCAGATTAGAAAAGTTAAGCATGTCTCTTCCATACCGTTATTTGATGATTATCTGCTACAAGAGATCGATAAGGATTCCTCGCTATAAAATATGAATAGCCTTTATACTTCCAGGTATATTGATCGACTACTATTCCACTCTACAGAACTGTGCGGGTGTCATTGGCTTAAAGACAGGTGTCTTTAAATCTGCAGTGAGTGTTAGCCCGCCACTGCTGCAACCTTGTGTCGTTAGATAGTGATATGTTACGTAGATGGTGTGGGATGCTGTAACACTTTGGATAATGGGCTATGATTACGTGAGGAAAGTCTGACTACCTTTTTCCCAGTGCTACGATAAACTTTTCACAACTGTAATCATAAGGCTTAGGATGCATCATTTCCAAAGGACAGCTAGTTGCACGACAGACACGCGGTAGATTAATATTAACCCTCTCACTGCTCATCCAGCGATTTCCATGGGCAAACGTACGTGTAACAAAATTTGCGCAGCTCGCGATTTCCACGGGATTGCATTTTTCGAATTATTAAGCTGTGCAAAACCTTCTACTCTTGTTTACGTTTTCATTTACGTTTTATATTCATATTTCGATGATTTAATTCTATATTTTAAAATAAAAACTCTTTAGCCAAAAAATTTTAGTCCATTTTAACTCAAAAATGTAGATTTTAGAGGTAGATTTGAAGTACGTAATAAAACCATGCTCAATTTCTGAACCTATGTTGATAAGATAACTACGCAGTGAGAGAGCTAATAGGTTATGAATATTTAATTACGGACATACTTTTGTATACAAACAAATTTGCATACAAAATTTTAAAGTGATTGTATATATATGTGTGTGTGTGTGTTCGTGTGTATGTATATATATATATATATATATATATATATATATAATTAAAATTATGTTTGAAAATAGTTTCATTAATAATCCTAAATATATACATTTTTCGTGATACAGATGATATTATCCACTTTTGCAAGCAAGACAATTTTAACTAACTAACACTAATTTTTTTCACAAAATATTAATTTAATATAGACAAACAGTAAAAAAAAGATGAAGCAAATGTTCTTGATATACGTATAAAATTAAAAGATAATGTTATAGCTACTAATAATTATAATAAAAAAGAAAAATTTTTTTTTCAATTTTAAAAAAGGTTCCTCAGGGGGAAAGTAATGACATTCTCTATATTCAAAATATTGTTATTAATTATATATCCTTAAATTTCATTTCAAAAATCAGAAAAAAATTTAAAAAAAAACATAAATATTTCACTAAATTTGCGTTAAAATATCAATTAATTTTATTAATAATTATTTTTTAAAAAAAATTCAATATAAAGGGCGAAAATTTTTAAAAATTAGTTTTTTTAAAATTTATCATTTTTCCTATAAATAGTTACCTCCAAATTATAATGTTAGATAAAATTTCTTAATATCATTTTTAAGTTCATATATAACTCTAGCGGCAACTCATTTTTTTACTAAGATATAGCGTAGGCTCCTCATTTTTGAATGCAATTTTTAGGTAAGTTGCCTTTATCTTGTCCATTATTTTCAATAGGTTTTTGCTCAGTGTTATTAACATAAAAGGGGAAGATTGGCTGGCCACAAACGAGTTCAACGTCACTTTTATATAAATTATTTTGTATTTAAGGTGTTCTAAGTCAGTAATGTTTATAATACTGTAGCATCCATTTTTTAAATTAACCATTAACCAGAAAGCACATTCAAAGGCCAAATAAACTCACAACTACTTAACAATCTCGCACAATTTTTGGGGACTTAAAGAAGAATAGTCATCTAATTTGATATATATTCTCATACATCCTGATACGGTTAAGTATTGGGGTTTTCCGAATCATTCGGATTATTTAAATAAAATACCGGTTATTGTGTTTGAATTCATTTTTGCTTTTTGAAGATAGGCGAAAAAAAGTATATGATTCTCAGGGTTTCGTTCGATTCTTTAAAAAACACGATACTACATGTAGAATTAATTTCATTTCGTAAATATTTGCATAGAAAAAGGGGGTAACCACTAAGGAGTTTGCTTCTCAAATTCGTTCAGGGTTTTTCTGGTTTTTTTCTTTTCATTTGCATTCAATTTGATTCTTGTCATCATTCTAAAATTCATTTTTTCCCATGTTTCCGGTAAACTAGCAACGTTTCTGATCCCATACTTTTAGTGGTGCATTGTGCTAAACGGTAATATGAAACGCCTTGAAAAATTGGTGATGTCTATACCTTTTAGCATAGATACAAATTAGGAAGGAGTGATTGCTAATACATTGTATGCGTTACTGTTTAGTTATTAGTAGATCACTTGCAGTATATAGCATCTATCTGTAGTTGAGTACAATGTTCGCCAACATTAGTTCATTTTTTGGAATAAAATTTACCTCAAACGTTCAGATTCGTTATACTGATATATAAGGTTGAAAGTGTTAAAATTAATTCGAATTATTCTTTCTTGTGTAAATTTTCTTTAAATAATATTATTAAAAAACATGTATATTATTCCGTAATATTATTTTTGTCAAAAAAGAAATAGGCAAATGAACTAGATTATTTACTTTTCTTCAATAAAAATATAAAAATGATCTGTAAATCTTACAATTAAAAATACATTTTTGTTCTTCTACGTAAAATAGTTTAATGTACTTAAGTGTCTTATATTGACTATCTAATGAAAATGATTAAAATAGTTTGTTTAAATCTGTTAAAATCTTGAACATTATGGTAGAAGACAGAGATGTATTTTACTATTTCCAGCCCCATTTTTAAGAATAAATTAATGACATTTCTTTCATTTCGTTCTTTGAATCATCAAAATAAATTAAATGCATCTTTTTCCCTTATACTTGGAATTTCTAATCCAATGATATGTATTTTCTCTTGATTAAGTAAAGTAATTCTTTGGCATAATGAAGAACGCTGTTATGAGTTTTATAGAATGATGTTAAATAAAAGGCATGGTCATAAACAAAAGATAATTCCTCCGTTTCTTTGATCACATGAATAAAGTAAAAGCCCTAATTACGCATTAATTAGAATACCAAATTCACTCGAAACTCAAGATTCTTTCTGTTGCTGAAGATAAAAGAACAAATATTTATTACCAAGTTTGGAATTTCTCTAAGAAACAAATTTACAAAATGTCATTAAACTTCTGATAAACAATTAACGAATAGTGAATTTTTACGAAAATGTAATTTTCTCCAGTAGAGAAATTCAAAAACTAATTATACACAATTGATTCATTTTCTAATAATTAAATAATGCAATGCTTTAATTTCTCTAATAATAAATGATAATACATACTGAAAATAATTTCTAAGGAATCAAGATTGGTTTTTGAAGTGTGAAGAAATTGTACTTTTTATGAGCCAGCTTCAGATTTAGATTTTCTTCTCACTGAATATGAAAAAGAATGGCGATTTTTATATATTACTAAAAACATTTTGCACGGATTATTAACATATTTATTTTTGCAGAATGCAATAAATAGAAGTAAATTCATTTTAGAGTTTTTAAGCTAATATATATATGTATATAATAAATTTTCAATGAAAATATATTTTGTTTAAATGCATTTTAACCATGATGTATCTCTTCAGATTATGATGGCTTTTAAATATTATGTTTTAAATATACTTAATGCAAGGGAACATTGATATTATATCTAGTGTTGATAGTTTTCCTGAAAATAAGAAATATATAGGGAAAATGGAATTTAAATTTATCAAATTAACAATGAAAAAAAGTAAAATACTTGATTCGTCATATATATATATATATATATATATATATATATTTATATATGGATGAAAGAGATGTTACATTGATGAGGCATGTTCTTGTTGACTGAAGGTTCATTTCTATCATATTTAGACAATTAGACATCGACGAACACACAAACACAAATAAAAATCTGCACGACACAAATCGAAGCAAAATAGCACAACACCGCAACTAAATTTTTCTTGAAATACAGGTCTATATACAAAGTGTCAACCGGATGTTCCGAAACTCACATGATTTCCGTGGACGGCTCTTGTGGTTGATGTATACATACCGTTTGAAGTGGCTTACATAAAAAATACTCTAAATTTACTGCCTGCACAAGTTTCAATTGCTTAAAGATACGGTTTAGTGCCTTTGAGTGGGGGTCTATCAAATGGTTATTTACGTGAATTCATGGAGATTTTGAACGACCATAAATTAGAAAATAAAACACAAGAGAAAATTAATTAAATATATTTGAAGCATTACAATTCTGATGAAGTCAGACCAGATGTATCAATATTTGTTATAAAATACTTGATGCATATAATTTTTGCACAACCAGACATAATAAACATAGAGGAAACAAAATGAATTATTTAATGCATATAAGCATTCTATGATAAAAAAGATTAAATTAAAGAAATCATAATATAATTCAAACAAATGATGCATACATTATAACTTTAGAAAATGGTAGCAGCTTACATCTTTTTTTTAATTTCAATTTTTACTCCCAACAAACTATTAGTTTTTTAAAAATTCAATTTTTTAAACATTTAATTTTAAGTTTTTATTTTATATCAGTAGTTTATGTTAAAATTTGTACTAGTGAAAACAAATTTTCTGCGAATAAAAGACTTATTATTACATAACTGTGGTAAAAGGAATATTCACCCTAATGAATACATTTTTAACATTTCTAACAATAAGGAATTGTTAATAAAAAACATAATAAATTAAAAAATCACTATGCTTTAAAAACAATATACATAGAATTTATACAGAAATATCTGATAGACCCAGCAGTTTTTTTTTTTTTAATATTTCTTTAAGATTTGAAGGCGTACTTCCACAGATAATGACAAAAAATCCTCTGAATGTAAAAATAATAATAAGTAAAAATAATCATTAAAATAAATTATACTAGATTAATAATTTAAAATGCAATTTTATATCTAAATCATATTTGTGGAAATGTGTTATTTAAGTGCATTTGAAAAAAAACATTCTTCACAAAATTTATTCACATGTTCTATATTTATGGGAATTTGGATTTAGCCTTTTTAATTCATTATCATTCAAGACAAATAATTATACAAATATCTATGATTTCTAAATTTATATTTTTCTGCCTACTGAAGGATACTTACTGACCAAAGCTACAGACAGTTTGAAAAAGGCTAATAAAAATAAAAAAAATAAAAATGTGGAATGTTTATGTGTTATCTTTTATATATATAATATTGAAGAAATGTAACTATTTCTTTAAATTTAAAATACATTTTATCATACATCTTTGAAAAGATTTTCAATTTCTGGTTTAAATTCAATTTTTCAACCACATTTTCGCAAGCTTTTTATCTGCTTTTATAATTTATCATCGTCATTTTTCCAATTTTACTCTTTCCAAGAAGCATTCGAAAAAGCTAGATTTGTTTTCGTTTTTTAAAACATGACGCAGATATGAAAATCTTATGGGGTAGTATATTTATGGAGAAAAAAATTCAGCATCTTTATTTTAAAAACTCTGATTTTGGTCTAGAGATCCATGATTTTTATCAGTGCAATTACAGAAAAAAATACCATTTTTTTTAATGTTGTAAAAAATACATTATTTCCTTGTTTTAAGGCATTTAAAGAATTAAATATTATTAAGATTATATTTGCTTTTTTGCTTAAAAAAATGGAGATTTTATCGTTATGAAAACTTGTCTAAACAGCTTTAGAAAGTTTAATAAAACGCATTAGTATTTAGACATTTATCAAAGTTTGTGATCAGACAAAAAAAGGTAGTAACATTTTATGCAAATTTTTAGTATTAAACATTTTAAGCAATTTTGTCTTTACTTTTTTAATTGAGAAAGACAATTCTATCATTTTCCTGAAATATAGGGAAAAAAATTATTATTCATTATTTTTAGATTTTTATATTTCCTAAGAAACTATTTTAAAAAAATTGTCCAGTTTCTTATTTAAAAATAAATAATTAAGTTAGTATTTGTTGGTAAAATTCTAAAATAAATGAAAAATTGTACGCTACAGGTACAATTCAAATCTACACATAATATCAATTGCCTTGCCAATCCTTTATTATTTTAGTTTTCTTATTTACTCAAGTCTCATCTAGTAATGTTGATCTATCTATTAAAATCTTCGTTATTTTTTTAATTTAAAGCTTTTGCAGTAGAACGTGATTTTTATTCATTTAATCAATTTCCAAATATAGAAGCGAACTCCATAGGCAGTTGATGTAGGTAATATAACTTCAATTTCATACATTAGCCCTAAAAGTAAATTAGAAAAGTCTTAATTTTTTAATGCGTATAGACTTGGATAGCAGAAAATATAATTTGAAGGAATAGTATGCATAAGGTTTAAACAATATTCATGGGATAAACGGTAAAGTTTACCGGATGATAAACATATACAGTATATTACGGCTTTGGTATATTGTTTGCATCTTCTCCATATTCCTAAGCTGAGGTGTTTTTTTTTTGTCCCATTTGTGTGTTTCTTAAAATGTTCATTAATACTAGCGTATGATTAAAAATAATATTTAATTATCACCCATAGGTTAAAAAAATATTTGAGCATACATCATACAAAATTTATACCTAGTTAAAGCAAAATAACAACATCAAAGAATATCTAAGTGGCGTGAGAAATATTTTTTTTACGTCTACATAATACTTTAAATTACGGATAACGATGTACGTTTCTGGATGTGTGTATTGCGATCACCCGATTAAATTCTGAACAATTTGAGCCATAGGTAAATATATATATATATATATATATATATATATATATATATATAGTAATATAAATAAAAGTGAAAAGTACTAGAAGCTACAGTGCTAAAGCAGGAAAGAAATTGGAATTCACCAAACACAACAAATGTAGATACAAAAAAGTCTTTGGACTAAACTGGAGAACTATTATGATTTCTAAAGCTGTCGCTGAATTAGGCCATCGAATTAGGGTTAGCAATGCTTTATGGATCCCCCTTCCCCGTACAGCAGAAATTTTCGACATAATAAGAAAAAAAAACCAAGTTGAAAAGTTAACGTAATACAACACGTGGAAAAAAAACCCTGATAATATATTAAAATGAAGCTATGAAAAGAGAACAATAATAAATGTCTCAAGGAGAGGAATAATAATAAAAAAATTATATAGAGGGAATTATATATATATAGGCTTATTCTCTAATGATCAAAGAAAACATCAATCCATTATTAGTTTATAATCAATCTATGTCAGAAGTTGTATTATTCCTTTAATCACTACAAAATGTTTTCACGGGCTGACAATCAACGATAAATGCGATATACTTTCTGGAAGTTTGAGCTATCGCACTGAACTTATTTTAAAATGTATACTACTGATGGCTAGGACCATATTTAAAAGCGGATCGGAACTTGCAAGAGGATATTTTTAAGCCCAAAAAAGTAAGCGTGATTCCAGGACACAATTTTTTTAAATTTTAATTCGTTGCTCTTACCAGAAGCTGTTAAATTGATTTTCGGTGGTACAAGTTAATGAGATTTAATGTTTGAGATTTGAATCTGATAGGTATTCCAATATCTCCATCTATTTGGCAGTTACCCCAGTTTCCTTTTCATTACTAAATTGTAGACATATATCTTTATTCTGCATCATTTAACATTTTTTTTTAAAAAAATGTTATTCAATCCACAGATTCTTTTTTCTAAATGTAGAACAACATTTTTGGATTCACTGGTTTGTTTAGTTGCTTAAGGAACACTTTTTCCTATTTATGGACGTTTAACAGCTTCATCATTGTCATTTTTCTCTCGTAAGAGGACTCTTAAGATTTTGACTTTAACTAATTGTAATAAAAAGGAAAATTTATCGAAATTCCTTTCACAATCTAATAATAATATGATTCTAATAGATTTTACTTCTTAATATTTAGAACTAAATTGAATTAAAGGTGATCTTAGGAATACATAGATAACACCAATCAACATGATTAATATATAGGCGATTACTTGAACATTAATGTACAATGTTCATCGCACCGAGTGATATACATATGTATATCGATATTATATAACCTATAAAATATACAATATAGCAGTAAAATGAGAATTTTTATGAGATTCGTATATGCAATGTATAACATATCCTCAAAATTATTAGGTATCTTTATATAGAAGTTCTTAAAGGACAAACAGAGGTATATTTTAATTATTTTTATATATGAAACAATTTTTATTTTACTTATTTATTTTTGATGCATTTTATTGTGCATGGATTTTATTTTTCATATATTTGTGAAATTATTTAATCATATATAGCGAAGTGATGATATAATTGTTTTTCTTTTCAGACCAAGTAGCCTTGTTGTACGAGTTCCATAAGTCTCATTGCAGAAGCACTCAAAGTGATGAATGAATCCATACGATTCAGCAGTCGATCATGCTCAAGCTCCAACCATGGCCCCAAGGACGAGGTGCTTCTCAACTACCTCAAAACTGTAAATTAAGAACAAAATTTAAAATATTTTTTAATTAATATTGTATAAATTTTATTTAAAACAATGACGAACATATTTTAGTACTTTGATCTAAAAATGCAATTTAGGATGGAACTAATTTAAATTTAATTTAAAATGTGTGAAACTAAATTAAGTCTAAGAACTAACATACTTTTATTATCCAGCCATGATATAAACACGCAAAAAAAATTGTTCTTTTTAAGGTTTCCGACTGGTTTAAAAAATGACCATTTTCATAAAAAAAATCTAAATTTATTTTATAGTCTATTTTTGTAGCCTGTTTAATAAGCATTCTAAAACTATCGTACTTTTACTCGTAATTCTGGGTCAATTAGAAAAAAAGTTATAGCTGTTTCTGTTCGAGGTAGTAAGCCCAAATCGACACCGAAAGTGTGAGTTTTAGGATGATTTTCACCGGAAAAATGAGATTTTTATTCATTTAAAATATTTTGAGGCAGACGAATATTTTATTCGACGAATTCTTTTATTTCACTTTATAAATGTTTTAATGGATATATTTTGCTTTAAAATAGGCAACATTTCACTGATTACAATGTTGGTTTTGGTTTAAATGAGTTGCTATCTTTTTGTATTTGTGTTTAAGAAACTAGATCTCTTTATAACTTTTTTATTAGTACTTTTACAAAGGGAATTTTTTTTATTAAATTAAAAGTTGTCATACCAAAAGAAACAAAGATCAATGAGGTGAAAAAGAGATTTCAAGGAAGGCAGTATTTGTTGGAGAAGCGTCGATAGAAATATCACAACGGATCTTCAAATTCAGTCATTAAATCTATTAAAAAGACTTATAAGGAACTTTTGCGATCAAAATCTCTAAAGAGAAAATTTCTTTACAGGAAAGCTCAGAACAGCAATGAAAGTCTTGGCACAATGTATAATGTAGGTATAATCAAAAGAAGAAGACAATTTTTGTTGAGCAACAAACACTCCGTTTAAGGAATTATATCCATAATAATTCTTTTTTAATTCTGGAGTTTACTGGTCTAACACTCTACTTCAAAAGTTAGGAATGAAATTATGCTTTGAAATGGGGATATTTTTGGTGCCTCAAACAAAACGAGAATTGTTGATTCTACGAGGCATTCTAAACCAGATAAGAAACTGCTTCGTAAAAGAAAGGCTCTTCGTAACTGTAAAGTTTGAAATATGAGGTTCAGGAAGGCACAACATGCAAATCTGGAAGTTTCACAAAACCTTCACAAATTATTCAAGTTTTTATTTTTAAATATAAACCTTATTTTGCATTTTAGCCGAAGAATGTTATTTTAGACATAATGGTTAACGGTAGAGTATTGATGATATTTCTTAAGGTAAAATGAAATATTCTTATGAAATTTTTTGAGAGTTTTCAATTCTTTTGTATTATATTAAGATGCTTTCGGTGCTAAAAGCTAAGAGGTAATTTTCAATTAATTTATTATATATATATATATATATATATATATATATATATATATATATACCACTCTTATAGCATAATTATGCCTATACTGCATAATATATTTATATATAGTAATGCATATATGAAAAAAGTTTTTATGAAAATTCACAGGTTTTTCATTTTCGAACACCTGTATTTCATATTTTTACCGTACAATTTGAGCTTTTTTAGTATAAAGCATAGTTAAACGTTAAATAATTGTATTCCTGCCAAAATTTTATTTATTTTTGTGATATATATATATATATATATATATATTATTTGGAGTTGTTAGCCTAAAGAGCCATTTTTAATATTATTTTTGTGAAATTTCTCAATATTTTTGAAAATAAACTTTCAAAAAATTCTTCTTGCTATATTTCGCGATTTTACAGCATATCTAATTAAAATAACAACTAAATGATTATTTAGGGGTCACTTCACGCCGCATTTTCCTATCTCATGTGTGTGTTAAAATGACCAATTTTAACGTACATTTTTAAAAATTGGCAGGTTATACAGTCATGAATTTTTGTGTGTGCATTCATTGTATTTTTTAATTTAGTAGGCATTTTCAAAATTTTGATTGGATTTTTGTTTAAAATTCTATATGTGAGTAACACGTCAAAATTTTTTAAAGGGTAGAAAGGATACCTTTTAATCCATAAATATTTTTGAATAATTTTTTGACAAAGTCTCTCTCATTAAAATATTTATTTGTATAGTTTTAACACATGTGCAAAGTTTTCAAGGCTATAAAATAGAAGTAGTTTTCAAAAATGTTCCTTTTGTGTTGAAATTAACAGTTTTGAGGAAATAGAGATTTAAAGTAAAGAGCTTTTACTATTATTAACTAATGCATACCAGAACTATGCTTGAATTGCTGAAAATTGTCATCCTGCAAGATTATCTTCTTGTCTACATTTTAATTGTTTGGTAATTCTAGCTTCTTTGGAACATTGTAAAACTACTTATTCTGCTTTTCTTAATGCGCATGATCTATATCTTACCAACGCTCGACATTTTGTAAAAATCCAGGAGTTGAATGTGTTTTAATACATCTAAAACTTTTAATTTAGTAACCAACACTGATTCTATAAAGAGGCTGTTGCCTCATGTACTCCAGTTTTTAAAAGTTCACATATATACAGTTTTTGGAATTATAAGACCAAATACTATTTACACTTTCACTAAAATTTTGAGTTTTATCAAACAAACATCTAGATAAAAGTGCAAGACTAGAGACCTCTAAATAATTTTTTTATGCAACTCCTATTAATTACAAAAGGTAAGTTGTGTTTATATGCTATATGTATAACCACATAAAAGCATAAACACATGCATATGCTGCTGTGTGTGTTGCTTCTGCTTATATGTGTAATATCTACACCACAAGTCACACCTCCCATGGGGGCATAAAACCGTGTCCATGGAATTCAAAATCTAGGGAGATTTTATCAAAATATAGCTATACAAAGCTTTGCCTTTATGGCTGACAAGTTTACTGAGTTGTTTTGAATAGCAAAGCAATAGTATCTTTTGCTGAATTTATCTATTTCGGCATCTGTCAATCTATTATACCATCCTAGAGATTTTTGTCATCAGCTCTTCTAACAATTTTAATACCTGAGTTGTGTCCCTAACCTTTTCTCAACATGACCAACACATTCTAATTTTAATGTTGGCTATCTATAAGTTTAGCTTCACAAAACTGCTTTGCATGTTTTAGAGTTCCCATATAGTTCAAGTATTGTGTATATCATAAATTGTGCAATGCCTTTGAGCGATGGAAAATACAAGTGCACCTTCAACTTCCATTCAATATTATTTCCAGCATCATTTTAGAACACTTATTGCAATGTACATTGTCATTAAAATTACATGAGCATTTCCTCTATTAATATTTTAGCATCAACAATTTTCCCCAGTGTCCCCACTAACTGCCATAAAATACCATTTACAAGTATGGCCCTTTTTTGACAAGGTACCATCATTAGCCACCAGTACATTTGGACCCCCATTGTATTTATTACTGCATTATTGTTTTCAGCAGCAGACGTCATAGACTTTGGCTACTTTCTATGTTGCGTTATTTAATTTATGCATGGACTCCTTAAAAACACTTACTTTGGAGGGAGGCGAGCAGATTCATAACTCCGCAAAATATTTTTCATAGCTGCTTCTTTTTTAATATACCTCATAACATATAAAAGCCTAGTGTTCACTTCATGTAATTGTGTATCTTTTTTGATTAACTACTGCTTTAGTAAACTTAGTATTAGGAAATATTTTAATAACATCACAAAATCACAACATATTAACAATTTTGTAGCCAAACCCTGGATTTGGCAACCAAAATTATGTGATACCTTGTTTTACATTTTATTTATATGAGGTAATATGTTGTTTGAAAGCACAAGAAAACAGTACAATGTCAGTCATTTCACAAAACATTCAAATGAATTTAAAAAGAAACATACTCTTTATTAAACTTACCTAACTTTACTTTCAAAATTGAATTATTTATGTGCACAGTGCTCTGACTGTTGCTGCAACATTTAATTCTATATCAAAGTTCCGGTTTTCATTACCTACTTTTCCAAACTTTTCGTTTTTTAGTGTTTTATTAATGCGACTGGGGCATATTTATAAAATCATTTTGATAAAATAACCAAATTCTACACAATAGCAAAATTCGTTTTATTTTACCGCGTAAAACACAGCATATAGCTACCACAAAATAGACAGCTACAACCTATTCCACTTCACTTCTTTCTGAATAAGCTGCTGATCAAAATGAATTGGCCTGATCAATTTAAACTCTATTTGATAAGGCAGAAAAGTAGCATGTGTCTTTGTTTTCATTTTAAAGAAATTAGCTAGCGGTCATCTGTTTGAGGGATCACGACAAATGTAAACAACTTTTAAAAATATTAAAAATACTTCTAGTCAGCTAGAGCAAAATTTAAAATTGCATTAGGAAAAAAAAGAGCGGTATTTTCTTTCAATCAAAAATGAAAAATCGATTTTTAATTCGATTTTCGTGAAGTGACCCCCTTAAGTTATATTTTAGAAAATTGTCTCGAAACCAGTCGGATACAGCAAATGTATGAGTATCGCAGGGAATTATCGCCAATTATACCACGTGTTTTCACAAAAGAACATCGGACTTTTTAACGCTTTATAGTAATCATTACATATAACATATTAGACTGACTTATTCATCGAATGAAAAAGCGACTGAAACAGTTTTGTTTGCTGGCATGTTTGCGCGTATTGCATGGACGTATGCTAATTATTTCCTTTCTTGCCGATCAACGGCAGCGCTAGTCAAGAAAATATCGACTAGTAAACAGAAAGCGTTTTATGTTCTCAGCTTGCAAAATCAAATTTGCTATTGCACAATTTAACAGGCCTTTGCGTATTAAGTTCGGTTGTCAACCTCCAAATGATAACAACATTCTTAGGTAGTATCATTAGTTTGAAACAACTGACTGTCTTTGTAAAGGAAAAAGTATGGAACGACCAAGGCTGTAACTGGTAACCAACTGTAACTGGTTCTGCCTATCTTGGTGCTCTACAACTATGGCTATTTCCTCAATTGGAAGAAAGTGAACCAAATAACTTCATTTGACAGCAAGAGTGCGCACCGCCTCACTGACATCTCTCAGTACACGGCTGGTTTAATATCATTGTAACCCACCAATGGATTGATAGCAAAGAGCCTCCCGATAACGCTTGTATCGCATGGAATCTAAGTTGACTCGATCTAAAGTCATGTGCCTTTTTTTGTGATGGTTCATAAAGGATTGAGTGTACGTTCATCCACTACCAGCTGACTTTTCAGACTTAAGATACAGGATAGACTCAGATGTTGCAAGAATTTCCTCAGACACACTGAAAAAAAGTTTGGGATGAACTTGATTTGTGCCTTGTGACGAATCAGGCTCACATTGAACATTTATAAACTTATAGGTAAAACTGTTTTGAATACTCTTTTCATTCAATGTATGTATTATACTTGCCAACATAATAGCAATTGTACTATAAAACTTTAAAACTCGATATTCTTTTAGAAACACCCGGTATTTCAATGTTCAAATTAGAGTATATTTTTCCACTTTAAAAAGGATAAATTTTAATAAATGTAAAATATACGGAAAATCCAGATTAAAAACTACACACACTAAATTCTATAGGAAGAGTAAAATTTTCCGTTTGAGTTCAAAATTTCAAACGTTTCCCAGACGTAATTTTACTTAATAAGTTTATAAATTGCTAAAAAGTAGAACATATACATGTATCTCATTTTATATAAAATAAATATACGCCATTTGATTTACTTTTTTCAAATATTTTTCTACAAAACATTTCGTTTAAAAATAAACTACTGTCTTCCTGCTAAAATATGTATTAAACTAGTTTTATTGACAGGATATTATATATATATATTTTAATATGCGCTTAATGATATGTTAATCATCAAAAGGTTATTCACAAAATTCTTTTATGAGAGTGAACACGCACATACATGTACGCACGCACACACACATACACTATAAATGTTAACTACTTTATTCTACTGTTATACTTGACCTTTATAATTACAGTCCAAATTGAGCGAATTCATAAAACATACAATAATAATAATAATAGAAACACACAGCAAGGCATGTGATATGGTATTAGTATCGCTAATTAGATTAAGTGAATATCAATTATACAAAAATAAGAGTGTGTGAATATCTATTCTAAATGCATTTATTTACTTGGAATCAATAAAAAAAGTCAATTATTTATATTCAATTATTTCAAAAATATGACTTTTATTAAATCAAAAATTAAACTATTTAGTTCACTTGAGATTTACAAAATTTCAATTGAAGCAAATAGAAAATGTAGTGGTTTCAAGAATATATATAACTATATATTTTCATTAGAAGGTCCAATGGTCGAGTGGTAGCGTATTGCGCTTCTACAGTAATGATCCGGGTTTTATTCCCGGGCAGGACAATGTCGACTCAAGCATTTCTGTACCTACTGTAGTAGATGATAAAGTACCAAGCCTACTTGGGACTTAAGCATTGGGGGTATCGCTTCAAGATTGAGAAGCCACCTGGCAGTAAAGGGACATCTCAGTCGCCACCTCAGCACCCAAAGGTCAAGTATTCTGGGATTGGCACATTAGGTCCTAGCCCCCTTGAGGTGTTGCATCAATGAGTTTGAGTTTATATATTTTAATTAAACACCGTTTCCATGGACATTGCCCAAAACTTATGTCCGGTGTTTTCAAGTCATGGATACGTAACCTAAAGACACTGAAAACCCACCAGAGCTGATGCTCGTAAAATCTTCTGAGATTCAATGTCCTACCTTTGCCATGGTGTGTAAGTGTGAAGTTGGCACTAACAGCTCAGATGAGGTCTTGGTTTCTAGAACGTGTTCAAAATTACGAGGATCTTCTCCAATAGTGTTGCTTCAAAGTGCGACGCAAATTGAAATCAATCAGTTCATGGAGTATTCAGATTTTCGAATTATGTATTTGGCTCTTAATTTAATAATGTACTTTGCTTGTGAAATTCAAAATGCTTGATGTTAGAAACTTTAAAGAAATAAAGCTTCTTTCGTATATTCATCACTAAAGGAATTGAGAGTTTACAATTTTAGTTTGTAGGAAATTTGTTTATAATATTTCTGAGGAAAATTACGTATTTTCTTATTTTATTGGTTTATGAACAAGTAACACTAGTAATCATGTACAGTTCTGTATAAATATTTATAAATTATCGAGTATCATTTTTAACCTAAAAGCAATGTTACCAGATGTTATAAGGAAAACGCCAAAAACACTCTCGTATCAACTTTTGTATCATTTACGTATGAGAACAAATGTATGAAACTTTCAAACTCATAATAGTTTGAATTTCAAGTAGCCGAGCGATCATATTTACGAACTTTGATCTGGTGTTACTGACCCACAAAAACTCTCGATGTATAAGGGCTAATGCACGTTAAATCTATTAATGCTCATACTCTTCATGTTGATATTTTAAAAAAAATTTGGAGAGTGCTGTGTGAAACACACACAAATTTCGTCCACCAATTTGATGTGATTAAAAATTACGAAGTTTGACATTGTTTAGCTTCAAAGTTTGTTAATATCCACTCTGTCACAAACTGATTTACAATTCACATTGGACCATTGGAAGGGGGTTTTATGGAATGATGTGACAGCATTCTTTTCGCAAATTTTCATTTTAAAATTTTGTTTCATCTGTTCAATTTGAAAAGCGTCTAATGTATTTGTCTTTAATTACTCTTTTTTTACAAATACACAAAAAATTATCTTGAAATATGAATTATGCTGGATGAAATTGTAAGTGAATATTATGCAGCATGAATTAAGACTTCTAAATTTTTAAATCTTGAAAGACTTCATATTTGATTATTATACAAGAAAAGAGAGTTATATATATGTTTTATTATATTCATCTGTATTACTTAAGATGAGATTTAAAAGAGCATAAATGTAAAATAGAACTTTTTTAATCGATAATTTGACTAAAACTACCAAAAAATGGTCGCGGAAAAAAAATTATGGCCAATAATATAAAAGAATTACTCCGAAAATAAATTGTGTCATTAATGATTATTGTGAATTATGATAACAATAATGACGTGTACTAAGACTGTAGTGCATTATATGTATCACTAAACAAGCAATTTTAAAAAGTTACACGAGTCAAAATCATATAAAGAGGATATGTAAGTGTAGGAAAGAATTAGACAATCTACTGTTTTCAGGGCTTAGAATTATTTGACAAATAAAAATACATCGATTGTTTAAATCATCATTTTTTTCCTCAATGCAATGTTATCGAGATTAATTTCAGCAAATTGCCAGAGTCTTATTCATTTTTAACATCTTAAGTAATTTTTATCAGCAATGAAAAACTTATTCACATGGTATTTATATGTTTGGCCAAACTCATTTATTTTTCCAGCTTTACATTTAGTAAATTCAATTTTCAGCAAGGGAACTATATAGTAATCATTCTTGTTAGCTGTTTAGTCAATTACATAGTCAATCATGAACCAAGTTCATTAGGGGAGCATGGATTTTCGGAACAGGAAATCGATTCCTGACTACAAATTGGGTACACAGTTAAAGGGAAAGTTTAAACACAATTTTGGACCAAGTTGATCAATAGTAGTTTTGGAAAT
>BMAV01018892.1:0-31609 GCA_019973955.1 Trichonephila inaurata madagascariensis
AAAAAGCTTCAAATGATTGGGATACATTTTATATATAAAAGGCTTTATCATCTTGTTTTTTTTAAAAAAGTCAATTGATTCAGTATCAATATCGAACATAGAAAAGTAAAATCTTTTGGCTGCAGGCGACCCCTCTTAAATGATCAGGAACGACCAACTGACATGGAATGCATATGAACTGGCACACCAGCCTCCGAATCAGGGAAACGTGTCTTTTAATCTCAATAGATTTAGTGCAACTTCCTTTCTGTACTTCAAGTTATAAATGACACCAGAATTTGAACTCACCATTATATAGAAACTAAATAAGCCACGAAGTTTTGATCATGACCATTGCGCTATTATATCCGCTTGATGAAACTTGGACCCTTAATAATATACTTGCTCATTGTAAATTCTAAATACCTATTGAATTAAGTAAGTTTTTAGTTGAATAAAACGAATTTACTGATAAGCACAAATATACCCAAATTCAAAAAAACATATAAAAAACGTGGTGGTAAGGAATTTAACGTCGATCTTTCAGCTGCTCAAGGAACTTTTTTTAATCATGGTCGTGCCGGGATAAAATCTTTGTGAGCTGCCATTTCCCTCTCCTAACTTCCTCACCACACCAACCGGAGGACGTTTGAGCCTCGATATATTTAATGTGCATCGACCCAATCTGCAGATCAGGTATTTCAGCGATGCTCATGACAGGCCTGCCACGAGTTCGTTATCTTGACCATTAGCCCACAGCGGGCATGAAAGTTCAAGGTGAAAACAAAGTTAAAATACATTGCGCTAGGAATGAGTTATTCAAGGGTGCACATTATTGAATACTGATTCAATTATAGACTGCTGTTAGTGAATTTTTTTTGTTATTTACTGTAAAATCTTATTATGATTAAGTTTAAATTTGTAATTAGTATTATTTTAAGTTGCCTTATAGCAATAGGATGGATTTGAGGGAGTGAAAAATAATTTTATTATTTTCGCTCTATAAAGCAGCACGAGGGCAATCGGTGGTGAATCTCGCAATTTGGAACCCCGGTAAAATGTGACGAGGACAATACCTGTGCTCACACCATCTCTCCTAACCTCCACGTCATACCTTCTGGAGGACATTGAACCTCGACAAGTTTAGTGAAACTAACCCCTTCGGTGGATTAGAATGAATCTCGGCAATAGATGCCATCTTTAAATAAATTCGGCCCAATTTTTGAGCAACAGATTTATGGCTAAATGTAGTTGCATCCTTTAAAATTTATAGAAGTTACATAATTTAAAAAATCTTAAATTACATTACGATTTGTTTTCAAAATATTGAAAATATTATCATAAATATAAATAAATAATTGTTTTTTGATGAATGTAAATGCTCCATGTGCATCCATAAGAAAGTTAATTAATCAAATGCCGCGTTTTCATAAAAGTCCCCACTTTTAAATTTTTTTTTATTGGGGAGAATAAAAGAACAATGACGTCTTTAATACTGAAAAAAAATCAACGTCCAGCTTATTACCCTCTTTTTTAGGAACAGTTAAAGGGATCTATACAGCGTGTTGCCAAATTCGAAATACAGATTCAGAGGGATGATAGTAGGCAGCATGGTGAACACTATTCTTTACAGAGCATGGGGTCGCAAACCACGTTTACTATTTTGGGGAGTTTTAAAAATCCTGACCCCGGTTTTTTTCCAACCGAAGTCACGGATTAAAATAACAAATCCCAGGATTTAATTTTTGTCTGAATTATATTTTAAAATATTTTATTTATTAAAATTTTCTCAGAATTTCATTGTAAGAAAATTTATATTTTTCTTATGAAATATGTATGTAGAATTTTTTTGAGCAAGTATAAGTGCTTTTCTCTTAGCAAGTTTAACTGTATTTCTCGTATAGGAGAACATCGCACAGATCCAAGTGGCTCAGTGCAATACTTATACTTTAATATAAGAAACATATCAAGAAAAGATTTAGTAACAGTCCTTATTCAATTAAATACCATTAATAAATAGCGGACCTACTTGAAAGACTTCAAACACTTCAAACCCCATTGTATTACTAAGAGCTCAGGCAACTGGATATTTTATGTTTTATATAAGGTAACGCTTGAAATTGATTCACATTCTGATTCAATAACTGGGGATCATTTTATACAAAAAACGCCATTACGTTTAGCAGAACTAGATAAAGTTATCGAAGAGGTAGAGCACCAATGCAGCCTATTAGATTTGAGACACTGTCATCAATTATTCAAAAAGAAATGTCAAAAGAAAATTAAAAAAAAGATGGAATTTCTTATTAAAAAATCGGCATACTTTCTTAGGTATAAGACGTGAACACTAAAATTCCAGGAGAGAATGGGGAAAATCTCTTTTCATACCTTCGTGAAAACTAATGACTATCTGAAAAAGATGCCTAACAAAAAGAAAATTTTTTCTAAAAAAAATGTTCATAAAAATTTTAATAAAAACTAAATTTCTAATAAAAAAAATCAGTTCCGAGTGATTTTAAATGTAAGGGTAGCTTTATTCTCATAAATGTAAGGGTAGATTCATCCACATGTTCTGCGATAAAAATACGAAAATTCACAAGAATGTCCGTTGAAGAGTCCAATTGAAAAATTTACTAAAAGGAAATTTTGGTTAGAAACCTTAAAAAGAACTATTTATCACACGAATTTGTATTTCTTTTTTTTAATCTGAAAACATTACATACACTCGCATTAATATTGAAGTTACTTTTTATCTATTTAATAACTCTAAACATATTTAAATGGATTACATTTTCGATAATTGCTCTCGGAACTTCTTTAACTTTTCATTCACTTCTTAATGTTCCAGCAATATTATTACTTCGCAAAAAATTGAAGTAAAATTACTGTTTAGTACAAACCTTCAGACATGATGAACTGCTACACCTATTTTAAAAAGGTTAAATACTGATTTAAAAAATTTTTAACAACACGAGGTAGTATTCAAAAGTGCATAAGAAATGAAGAATATTTCTTCAAAAATAAATTTAATTAATAATTTTAAAGTTATAGAAGTAGGAAAGTATTTAAAAAGCTCTTATTTTAGCAAACACATTGTTGATTTTTGTTAACATTCAAAGCGATTTTAATTACATTTAGATTTTATTTTTACTCTAATATCTTATAAATCCCGTGAAGTTTCATTTGAGAGCAATTAAAGAAAAATATACCCATAATTAAATTTAATTTTCATTTATGAGAACCTAATTATATACCAAAATTAGATTAAAATTACATTCCTATTCATAACATGCTGAAATTTATCGTAATGACTTAACATATATTTGAAAATCAGTGCATTTTTAAATAATTTTTAATTCTATACTTTTGGAAAATAATACTATTTTTAAATTTACGAAACCTTAATTAGACATAAGTAAGTAGTTTACATATGTGGCAAAATAAAAATCGTTTTCAAATATAAGTAAGTTTAAATTTTTCAGAGTTTTAGAATAAGAAATAAGCATGAAAAAAAACATACCCTGGTCAATTTTTGCAATTTACTTACAAATTATGTCTATTCCAAAAAAAAATCTACATAAAAAACGTCATTAGAAAATACAATGTAGAAACAATTTTCGACAAGAGATAATAAAAATTTTTTTAAAATTTTGTCTAAGAACAAACAAACCCCTAAAAAATTTAAAAATTCTTTATGTTTTTCACATCATCCTAGGTATACTTCCTTAAAGTTTCAAATTCCTTTAAATTTAAATCACCCCGTGCGACTAGCTTTATTTTCAAAAGAAGTTGATTTGGAACTGGTAACTTTCAGAAAAATGAAAAATTAAAGGATTTTACCATTGTGATTTCCAAATGTTTATTTAAACCATGAGAGAGAGAAATCAGGATAACAAATTTCACAAACATACGGTTTTTTCGGTATGAATACGCAAATGTTTTTAAAAAAGCCCTTTACCAGAAAAGGCCCTTTGTCAAACTTACATATTGGCTTTTCATTGGTATAAAAAGCGAATGTGTCTTTAAAATTTATCATTAAAAAGCCTTGCTGCAAGTATCACAAATACAAAGACTTTCTTTGATATGCAAATATTTTCCAAAGTGTTATTTTTAATGAAAGGCATTTTCTTTGTTTTTCATGAATACGAAATGTATTTTTTTTAGGGCCCCATATCTAAAAAAACCTTTTTTGCAAACAACACATGCATAAGTTTTTTTTTTGCTCTTATAAGAAAGAGAAAACATTTTGGGGAGAAGGCACTCTTTACAGATTCAAAAACCACCCCAAAATTTTTTAATAGCTTAGCACTAAAAAAAGATGTTTTACGTAGGAAAACCCAACGAGGAAATGAGAATGTAGCTGATATCAGGACACCGAAGCAATTGAGAGGTAGAACAAAAAAAATCAGCATTGTAAAATGTTTTTACAAACAATTTCGAAAATTTCAATAATATATCAAAAAAAAAAAAAAATGATGTTTTTTTTATTTTTAAAGGAAATTTTTTTAAATAATTTAAGCCCCACATAATCACATTTAAATTTAAGAGCCCATTTTTGGAAATTTTTTTACTTTGTGCAAAAAAACAACTCAAAAAAACCCCTAGACTTCAAAAGACATTTGATGAATGTTTTAATCTAGAAAATTTAGTCGCGTTTTAAGTATGAGTATAAAAATTTGTAGACGGGTGAATAAAACAAAAAAGCTTAAATTTTTGTTTTTAATTTTTTTTTATTCTTTTAAGCTATACAATGTAACCAATAAAAAATCGAAGATTGGTGGAATTCAACGATTTTATTTGCATAGGTCAATTTAAAGAAACCTTCCTTAAAATTGTCCCCAAATTTCCGTAGCCACTAATTTTGCAAAATTGTTTTAAAAATTCAAAACAATTACTAAAAAAATTATAAAACGTATCGACCCATGGATTTTTACGAATTTTATTTTTTTAAAAAAGTAAAGGTAGATTCCTTTTTTTTGCCATAAAAAAAAGAAAAAAAACAGGAATGTCCTTTGAACTGCATAAATGTAAAATCTAATTTAAAAAAGAAATTTAGTAACAAAACTCTTAAAAAAAACTATTTATCAAAAGAATTTGAATTCCTTTTTTAAAAAAGATATCACTGTCAACTTGCATAAATCTTTAAATACAAAATTTTCTTAATAAACCACCGTCAATCATTAAGAAAATTTAAAAAACGGGGTGCCTTTTCTTAGATTTTTTTAAAAGGTTAGATCAGTAACAAAAATTTTTCGAAGTATTAAAAAGGGAAAAATATTACTTTAATGCTACTAAACCTATTTGATGAAACAAATGAACTGCTACTACTCCCTTTTTAAAGATTTAATTATTATATTTTTAAAAAAAAAATTTTTTAAACCACACAAAATAGTTTAAAAAAAAATTTAAAAGAATTTTCTCCGAAATATTCTTAAAAGTTATTTTCATAGAAATAAGAAAATTTTTAAAAAAGCTGATTTTAGCAAACATAATCCGTTCGTAACAATTAAAAAGGTTTAATTATTTTAGATTTCATTGTTCATTTCATGCCTTATAAACTCAGTGAAGTACATTCTGGAATTAAAAAAAATATACTCATATTTAAAATTTCAATTTTTTAAGACCAATTATATACCACAAAGATTAGACAAATTATATTCCTATTTATAACAGGTTGAAATATATGGACAAGATTATTTTTAAAAATATTTTACTTTAAAAAATTTTAAATTTTTTTAATTAAAAAAATTTTTTAAACAAACATTTGGGGAAAAAAAAATAATTTTGAAAGAATTAAAATTGGGTTTTAAAAAAAGAAGAAATATAAATTGGGAAAAAAAGGGCAAAAAAATATACCCAAAAAAAATCTTACTTTTACAAATTCCAAATTATGTCAAAACTTAAAAAAATTAAAAACAACAGTCATTTGCACAAATAGAAATAAAATTTTAAAACTTTCGGAAGTAAAAAGAGAAATATAAATTTTTAAAATCCAAAAAAAATGTTTTAAAAATTTTAAAAAATTCAGTTTCCCTCAAAGTAAATAGGTTTTTCTTTATGCCCAAAACTTTAAAATTAAAAAAATTTTGCAATATCCCCTCATAGTTTTTCTTGAATAAGAAATTTGGGTTTAATGGTAAATTTGGAATTTTTGAGAAAGTAAAATTTCCTGTATAAAAATTTATTTAAACTAAATAAAGAAAAGGTTACAAAACACAAAATAGGGGTTTTTGTTGGGAGAATGAAATGTCTTTTTAAAGAAATTGATAAAAAAAGGGCCCTTTTTGCAGATATCACATACATAGGTTTTTTTTTGGGGATAAAAAAATGGGTTTTTTAAAAATTCTTTGGAAAGCCTTTTTGCAGATTCACAAAAGGTTTTTCTTTGGGTTTTATCGAAATGCCTTTTAAACCTAACAAAAAAACCTTGCTGCATGACCGAAAAGGTTTTCATTTATAATTCAAATGTTTTTTTCTGCATAAAAAAACCCGTTGATATCACTAATAAAGGCTTTTTATTGCCTTTATAACAAATAGTTTCAAATTATCTTTGGGAAAGGTCCTGTTAATTTCACAAAAACAAAAGGGTTTCCATTTTTAGTTTCCAAAATTTATTTAAAACAATTTAAGGGGGAATAATTCCCGGGACCTTGAAGGAAAAAGGATTTTTTTTAATACTTTAAAATAAGTTTTTTAAAATTACTGAACCAGTTTATGATTTCCATAATAAGGACGTAATTTACTTGATCCTTAATAAAACAACTTTCGGTTTTTTTGGGGCACCTTAAAAACATTGTTTTAAAAACCTTTGAAAATTTAATTCAAAAACAAATATCGGAGAAATTGTTCCAAAATTTAATTCACGTCCGAATTTATAAAAATAATTTAAAAATATAAAAAATTTTTAATTTTTAACAGCTTCTCTGAAAAGTACTTTCAAAAATAGAAGAATGGGTTAGGGAAAATAAATAAAAATTTTTTAGGTTTTAAAAAAATAGTATTCCCCCTTTAAAAAATAGAATAATTTAAACGATACTTTTAAACAAATTTTCTTTGGTTCCTTTTTGGGGATTATTTAATTAGTTTAAAATCCAGGGTTAAAAACCCCCAATTTGAAAGTCGAACCATTAAATTTCGCCCGACCATTGTATTTTTCATTTTTGAAGTTTTATTTAAAAATATATTTATTTTTTAAAATTTAAATTTAAAGAAAGAAGTTAAAAATTTAATTTTTAACATGGGTTTTTTGAACAAAATTTACCTTAAAATTTTTCAAAAAAGCCCAAAAAAAAAAAACCCAAACCCCTTTTTTTTAAGGGGAAAAAAATGGCCCCGGCAAAATTAAATGCAATAATTTAAATAAAAGGTTTTTTTAATTTTAAATGTTTTTTTTTTTTTTTTGGGGGCAGCCCTTTTTTGGTTTAAAAAAAAATTTTTTGTTCCACGGGAACCCCCCTTTTTTGTTTTAAAACCCCAAAAATTGTGTGGCCTTGCGGGTTTGGGGACCCCGCTTTGAGCAACAAAGGAATGGAACTTTCAGTACCAAATTTCCCGCAGTTCCCCTCATTAATTTTTATTTTCCTTCCGCATCAATTTCAAAGGGCATCTTCAGCCTCTGTAATAAAAAAAAACGAATTTCCGGGAAAATTTGATGCAACCTTTAACGAAAAAAGTCCCTAATTGAACCATGGCTGAATGGTTTTTTTCATCCTTTTAAAATTTTAAATTAAAAAAAGAAATATATATTAATTTGTTTTAAAAATTTGTTTTTTTTAAAATTATTAATATAATAAAAAGTTATTAGTAAAAAAATTTGATCTTACAATACAGAAAAATCAAAAATAAATGCTTAGTATAATCGATAGTAAAAAAAATAATGAACAGCGCAGATATATTTATTTAAAATTCTTCGTTGTTGTTCTTTTAATGATTCAATTTATTTTTCTTTGTTACGCACTGACCAATTTTTGGCGGACCCTCGTAATTTTGAAAAATGGTCAATGAAGGTATGACAACTGAGCTCGCTTATAACCCCCTTTCAAGGGGGGCGGAATATTGAAAAGTCGAAAATAAAATTTTTAAAAAATTCTAAATTTCTAAAAAAGGGAAAAAAAAACAAAATTCATTCCAGATAAAAAAAAAAAAATACACCTTATACTTATAAATGCACCGTATGGACAATGTATTTGATACGGATCAATATTAAGCTAAGAACATGTTAAAGGGCTTTATAGCGACTCCCCTGGTCTTTATAAAAAAATTTCATACCTATCTGTATAATTTGAACGGTTTATAATTAAATTAGTATAGTACTTTTTTAAATACATTATTATGGGAAATTTAATAATTGTAACTATGGAAGGGGGGCGTGTGGGGTTTTGGGGAGGCCTAGAGCTTTGGGTTTTTTTGGGATACTTCTGCTATCCGGTAGCCTAGAGGTTATGTTGAGATTTTTTGGGGCCACGAAGCCTAGTGGCATGTTCACGTCTTCGAGAGGCCTGTAGTCTACGGTTATGTTGATGTACTAGGGGGCCGAAAGGGACTTGTTGTGTTAGGTTCTTTGGGGGAATGGCGCTTTTAAATTTATAGTGGTTATTTTTACTTTTTAGCCGCGTAGCTTAGTTGATGTGTTGACGGTTAGGGGGGTCCCTGGCCTAGTGGTTATGTTAACGACTTTGGGGGCCTAGTAGTTTTGCTGACGTATTCGGGGTTGCAGCGGTAGCCTAATGGTTATGTTGCAGCATTTGGAGAGGCCACGTATATGCCCTATGATACGCCCTAGTTTAAACGTTCTATTTATAACTTTAAAATATATATTTTAATGGGAAAATCGTTTTCAACACAAAATAAATATCTTTAAAAGTAACTAATTGTGCTTCAACACAGAATGAATGAAGACCGCAACACTAAAAAAGTCTTCACTGCGCAACCAATTGGCACACGAAGAAAGGGCAGGCCAAATCTTAGATGGATTGATGGCCTTGAAACATATCTCCTAGTTTTGAGAACTAGGCACTGGAGAACACTAGCAGGAAGAAGGCTGACCTGGAAAAACTGGTTGTCGTGCCAATGATAAAGGAAGGAAGGATTTGTGTGTTTCAACACTTAAAAGTTCAGTTGCATACTTCATCCAACAAAATACACCACATTAAACACCACAGTATTAAAGCATTTGAGGTTTATAAATCAAGATCCATAAATACTTGTGTTACTGAATAAAAAAAAACAATCTTACGGATAATTATAAAATCTTAAAGCGATTCTTATGCTAATGATAAATTTAGGCGATATTGTTCATGTAAGTGTAAGAAATATAATACTTGTTACGAAAACGCAAATTTCTATTTAATTAAAGCAATATAGTTCAGTCTATCCTTGATTCATTTCGACTTAGTTTCTACGCAAAATGGCGTGTTTTATTTCTAATATTCACTTTAAATTAGTGAAACCCCAAATAAATACATTCTTTAAAGAATGCCAGAATTAAATTCTTCTAATTATTTAAGTGAATTTTTAGTTATTCATGAGATTTAAAAGACTGCATTTCAGAAAAATATATCATAAAAAAAATTAATACATTTTTAACAACATTTCATAGGGTGCATGGATTGTGTTCTGATACAATAAACAGTTGGCATGTCTATTGTTCCAAATTCTTCAGTTTTCTTAAATCTAATTAAATTCAATATAAACATTGCATTTTCTCCTTGCAGCTCATTACGTTTGTTTTGAAACTTGAAAAGTGGATTCACATCTATAATTGTATTATTAAACACCGGAAGCGTTGAATTGCATATAAATACAATTCCTATCCCTAATTAAAGGATAAAATAAATAGAAAAAATTCTGTTTTGACAACATTAAGATGCAGAAATAGGTTATGAAATGGGGTTTCTTTTTTTATAATTAAGGGTTTTTTTTCGTAAAAATATTCCTAGTCTTAAGAAATCGATTTAAAACATATTCAACTTAAAGGAATTAAATTGAATAGAAATTCACATTCAAATGATGCAAAAGAAAATAATTTAAACACTTGCCTAAGTGATGTGAATTTCGCTTTTTCAAATTTTTTATTCTGGAAAATGGAAGAAATATGGGGAATAATATTAATTTTTATGTTAATTGTTTATTATGAGAAACAATTCAACTAACGGTGACTTATATATTTTTTTATCTGAAAGGGAATTCCTTTTCCACAATAACATTTCGTAGATTAAAATAAGAAATTGTTTCTTGATTTTAAAAGGATGGATCGGGAAGAAAAGAGAACTTTCAAAAAATTCTAAAACATCGTATTTGGAAAAAAAAAAGGGAAAGATAAGGAATTAGCGCATTTACGAGTGAAAGGTTTGAGGAAAGTCAGAACGGAACTGAAGTCTAGTCTGGCATTTCACAGAGTGGGGAATTGATTTGGGGAAAGACTTCAAGACTCCTCTTTAAAAGATTTAAATACCTTCGTTGTGAGAGGAATCAGTTGGGGATTGAAAAGAATTGAACACCCACCTATTCTAATCTTTACAACGAAAAGGAAGTTTCTGAATAGAAAAATAATGCGAAACATTGTCTGCCATTATTTTTTCATGCATGCTCTTACAAGAGCAGATAGATTTCCATTGATCCTTGAGACCCTAGAGTGAAAAGATTTTAATAAAACTTAAGAATACTTATTCCATAATACTTTCAAAGCAATACAAGTATGGAAATAGATTAATAGTAGAAACATTTATTTCTGGTAAATCGAAAATGATTTCTCAGTTATATATATAAACATTTAAAATATTGCTTTAACTTTATAGTTCACGTAAACACTTATGTGCACGGTATGCCCAACACAGTACAGTAAATTTGTGGCTTTTAAAGAAGTATGTATATATATTTATATACATATGTTCCGTTTATAAGCACTCTAACTCCTGGCTGGATCTGGCTTGACTGGAGCGGCTTTTCCTCAGGTGGACCGTGTCTGGGACTTCTGGCCATAACCTGTCCATTTTCCTTTTCCCCCCCTTGCCCCTTTTTTAAATTTTTATTAATATGGTTTTTTGATGGAATAAATACACATATATCTCTCTCAGTAAATTACTTCTATCAGAGAAAGCTTCGCTGCATGTATCACAAATGTAAGTTTTTTCATTGGCTTGTATAATCAAATGTGATGTTTCAAAGATGATTTTCAGAAGGCTCTAGAAACAAATATAAAAAAGGGTTTTTTAATCCGGAGTAAGAAAAGACTACCCAGTGCAGCAAGAACAAAAAAAAATTTTGCCGCACTCCCAAAAAAAAACCATTTTTTTTTGCATTCATTTCAAAGTAGATTATTTTTTTTGGGGAAGGGGCCTTTAAACACGTGAGAAGAAAATTTTTTTGCACAATTGGAAAGAAAAAAATTTGGGGTTTATTTTTTAATGTTCCCGATTTTTTCTGTTTTTTTATTCATTATGCTACATTTTTTTAAAAAAATTTTAAAATTAATTTTGTGCCAATATTGAAAATGGAAAAAAAATATTTGGGGTTGCGGCGACAACTCTAAAATTTTTCAGGTACGTGCAAATGACAATGACTGATATAACCCGGGACACCAGTCTTCAAATCACGGAAACGTGTACTTTTAATTTCGGGGGGTGAATCATCCCCTTCTGCACGTCAAGTCATAAATTGTCCAGAATTCGAACTCACCATTATACAGCTAATAAATAAGCCATGACATTTTTTGCTACTATATTTCCCTTTAAAGAAAATTGGTCCCTAAATAATACCACTTGCTCATCGTAAATTCTGAATGCCTAATGAATTAAGTAAGTTTTTAGTTCAATAAAACAAATTAAATTACAAACGCTAAAATACACATAACTTCCATAAGAACATAAAGGAACAAGGGAAAAACAAATTCAAAAATGCTTCTCGGTTCCTTCGTGTTATTCAATGGGTGTAAATTATGGAATACTGATTCAAATATACACTGCTGTAAGTGAAAATCCATTTTGTTAATTATCGTAAAAATTCATTATGATTAAATATAAATTTATACTTATTATTATTTTAAATTGACATGCAGCAATATGATGAACTTGTGCAAGTGAGAGAAAGTTCTCTTTTTTGTTTTCGCTCTATAAAGCACGAGTGTAAATAGAGGCGGACCATGTAATTTTGTAGTGTGGTCAAGTGGCGAGGACAACACCTGAGCTTGCACCCTCTTTCATAACTTCCACATCTTCGACAATTTTACGTGTAGTCAACCCCCTGTATGGCGGATTCGAATGAATCTCGGATTTAACTAAATCTCGGACTCCTTAACTATGTTTGACTCCAATACTTAGGAAATAGATTTATGGGGGTATATGTTTATATGATTGAATAGTTATTGAAGATGTATATCTAAAGATATCTTAAATTATATGAGACAAATTCACATTTTTCCAGAAAATTAAAAATGCTATGACTTTTATTAACAAAGAATGAGATTTTATGAAGGATAGACACAAATGTTCCAGGAAACCACCAGCACATAAGGTAATCGAATATTGTACAGATTTCATTTGAGTTAACCGTTTTCATTTGATTCTTTATTTGGAGAAAGATAAATCCTCAATGCTTTCAATATTGAAGATGACACAACATCGAGAATCTTACCCCCGTTTTACGGAACCGTGAAGGGGAATCCATCCATACAAGATGGTGCTGAATTCGCTAAATCACCACAGAACTTGGGATCGCAAACCATGTTTAGTCGGTGAAAATCATGATAATAGCAGTTCGGGAGGACGATGAGCCAGACGAGGGAGTGGTGAAACGAATACGAGGATATACATATACTTTCTAATACTTCAATGGCGCAAAATACCTTGTTTTTCTACAGCACTTCCTCCCGGAGTCGCTGCAGAGAGAACCGATCATTGCGCATAAGGACGTGTGGTTGATGTACGATAGTGCACGAGTACATTTTTCGATTGCGGGACGTAACCACCAAAATGCTACATTTCTCGAGGGTTGAACTGGACGAGTTGAGCCTGTTTATTTGCCTTTACGCTGTCTAAAACTCAATTCCTTCGATTTCTTCTTTTGGGGCATTTTGAAATCACGAGTGCATAAGACGCTGGTGACTACAGTGAAAGATGTCATGTCAGGGATAAAGAAATATGCTTCATTTGACATCGAAAGCGCCCTGGATTTATTTGAACGCTTTTGATAATCCTTCGCCAGTGGCGGCTGTGCTATGAACTATGTGTGGTCACAAATTCAAAAAAATTCCTGTTATAGTAACTTATCGTTGCATTTCTGACATCGAGCTGTGATGAATTGATCGTCTGGTATACATAAGTTACGTCTAATATAGAGATTATTAAACTTGGATCTTAAATAACAGTATTTGCTTTTTGAAAATTCTATATCTGTAAAGAGTTACGTAAAATTTAATTTGATAACATATTTGTACATATGAACACAAACTTACCTTTAAATTATGTGAGCACATAAAAGAGCAAGTGCTAAAATAAATTTAAAATTATTTTTAGAGGTGAGAAGTGCACGTTATTCTATCTGGATGGAAATAATAGGATATTGATCTAAAAAAAATATTCATTTTCATTTTTTTTTCATTTATTAAATTTTTATTTTCTTATTTCTTTTGTATTTATTTAGAATTGCAGTGAAAACGGTCAATTAATGGGCTGGAATTACTTTACAGTACCAAAAGAAGTGTTTCCCAACCTTTTTGTAGCCGAAATACATTTGTGATAATTTTAACGCAGCCCTTTAGGGAGGGGGGAGGACTTTGACTTTAATAGTTTAAATAGTTTTGATTTAATAATTTTAATTTAACTGTATTTCAACATGCTTTCAGAATAAAATACAGTTTCCCTAAAAAATGAATTTAGAGTGGTTTAACGTGCAATATTAAGTAATTTCATGGAAACTCGCTCATAGCCGAGAGAAATACATCAGTAAATTAAAAGGAAAATAATTCAATGTTCCTTGGATGGCCCAGTGCTATTTGATCAACGAACCGGTACCAGTCCGCGGGCCGGGATTCAGGTACCGCATTCTTAGAATTTTTCCATATAATTTGAACTTATGCTGACATATTCCTGCAGTTTCTTCTTCCAATATTAATATTTTCCCTCGCTGATTCAGTGTTAAGTCATCTTCTAACTACTGTAATGGAAAATCGAAAGTCCAAAATTAAATGAAACCTTTAACGAAGAAAGTCTATTGAACCGTGGCTGAATGTTCTTGCATTCTATAAATTTAATTGAAAAAATGATGGAATATATATTAATTTACGTTATAAAAATTCGCATTTTTTAAAAGAGAATAATAATATTATATAACCCTATTAATAAAGAACTTATATTCATCGTAATAACAGAAAGAAATGCTTCAGTATAATCGATAATAAATAAAACAATTGAATGAAGGGCAGATATATTTATTAACATTCCTCGTTGTTGCCGGATTCGTTACATGGGTAAGAGAACAACCTTCCTATATTTCTTACGTCTACATGAAAATTTCAAGGAACTTTAATTTTGATTCTTAACAGACTTCATGAAAATACAAAAACAATTTTTTTTGGTACTTTTTTATATTTTACAAAAAGAATTGATACCTTTGAGTAAAAGAAAAATTTAAAAATTAAAATTTCTAAATATTTAAATATCTAATAAAACCCTATCCTAAGTGGACCGGTCATGGTCCATTGCATTAAAAAATTCTATTATTTAAGAACAATGTATTTAAAATTTAGCGGGAAATTCTACCAATCAATCAATCTCTTATGTCAATTTTGCTATCAATATTCTTTTTTTTTTATAGTTGAACGTAAATAAGAGGGGTTGTATCAAGGGATGAAAGAAATCGAAATTACGACATAACTCATTAAAAAACGCCTAAGAGCAAATATTTTTGTGTGTGCGTTTGATAAATGTAGTATTAAAATAAAATCCCCCAAAAAATCAATTTTACATTTCTATCAATATACTGTGTCAAATGTTGATTTGGTCTTTTAACGGGTTCCTTCGGGCTTTCTACTCCTCATGGGCAAAATACTCTTTTTAACTGTAATTTTATTTGAAAACCACTGTCCGTAGAGAGGACTTGGTTTTATGTAAATGAGAGATTCTATTTAAGTGCTAGTCGTGGAATAGGCGAGATGATGGTTGAAAGTTGAGATAAAAGAAAACATAGCGTTAATAACCGGTGGTTGTATTTAATATTGTTGGTTCAAGAGGAAGTATTCAACAAGTGTTGAAGCAAGAGTTCTCAGAATAATGGATAAGAGTGCTCTTATTTCTATAATAATTAACTAAATAAATTTGATTGCTCCTCGAGTTTAGTTATTTAAGTGCACTCTCAGTTAAATTGATTAAGTCTATTAAGTGAAATAGGCAATAAAATTATTTAGATTGAAAAACGACTGATTGGAAATTGGGACCTCCCACCTCCAAGGTCGAAGAATCCCGACAGTCTTATAGGGTTTTCTTCCCATTTATCCTCATGTTGCGGCCCGCGTGAAATACCTCTCACATGTATGTGGCCCGGCGAGAATAAAGGGTGAGTACCTCTGATCCAAACCATTGAAAAAAATTCTTAATAATTATAATTTTGAACTTTTTTCTTTCCGTATAACAAATGAAACCAAATTTCTGGCTAATGAAGCATCAATATCTATATACAGAATCTAAAGAATATCGCTACATATTTGACATGAATTAGAAAATGTATGAAAATTAAAATAAGTAGTGTATCATTTTGATACTTGTATAGGTGAAAAAAAAATTTAAATTACACTCCTCTTCTTTTTATATAAGCCAAGGCTTTTCTAACGAAAAAATTGCATGTATCTTACATCAATTATACATATGACGGATGCTTATGTCTAGTACTTTATAAATAATGAATTTTAAATTCACTAATTCTTGTTTCTTCACATAAACTTCAAAGCAGGACCAGAAACTTCCATTACAATGATTATTTATTTTAGTCTGTTGTTGATTAGAGGTAATCAACAAAAGTTTAAACTTTTAGTGAATGTCCTAGGAGATAATAGGGAGAAGGCAATAAACCTAAGTGAACAAGCGCAAGTAACCACTTTAGTTTAACCTAATCTATCGTTGACTACAAATTCCTAATCCACTAATTTAATACAACGGCAAACACCGCTCTTAACTTAAGCTGCCAAAATCAAATTTATTATATCCCACCTTCGTAGCGACTGTAACAGTTTTTCAGCTCCTTCTTTTACAATTACAAAATTCTGACTTTATATAGTCGAACTAATCTACATATCAGGGTTTCTTCTTCAGAGAGATGGCTGTGAATTAAACGCGAATGCTGTACCACAGACTCCCCAAGAGGATTCGTGAGAAGATCCCGTAAAATTCCTTCACAATCCTCCAAGAAGAAAACGTGATTTATTTGAGGGTCTTAATGACCCGATAGAAATTACGGTGAAAAAAAGCTTTCACTTAAACTACCAAGAAATTCTCTAACTCGAAATTAGCTTTAACTTCTACATAATCATACACTACATTAAAAATACTATAAAAACTGCTAGCCAAAATTTTCTAATACTTGTAAGACATTCTTTTCTTACATTCTATTATTAAGGTACACCCTATTTGGGAGAGGACCGAGGAAAAACCTCCCCCAAGGGAGGGAAAAACACGGTCGTACACAACACGTAAATATTTTAACTTTCACCTTTTTCGTAGATATTTCATACTCTTCGAGACAAAAATTCTTCAAAACGTCAGGGTCAGCCACCCTGAAATTAGAACTGGATTAGTGGACTCACAAAAAAGAATCTCAACACTACATACATACACAGACACATTGAACTTTCACATATATAATCAAATGCCAATTATTTTTAAACATATAAACACACCATCTGGTTTTTTCAAAAATACCCTTTCCAATCGCGCAGCGAAATTAGTATGATGTTTAATTTCCTATTTACACCGCGACCCAAAACCAGATATATACTAATATATACACCAATACATGAATACATACACAATTATATACAACTTCAAAACATTCATTATGAACAAATAATACAAAGAATTCTTGCACCACAGCTAAGTCTCAATAAGTAGTAAACAATTGTAAACATACAATTGCTTTCCACACTTTGGAATAAATTAACACATACAAAAGTTCATTTTTCACACGACCAGAAAAATGCACAGCAATGTAGTGTAAAACCTTTGTACATTAAAAACATTTTAACAAAACAGGACTTGCTTCTAAAAACAATTCACCTGACTGGCTATCAGTATAAAAGGAATAAATGGAACAATACAACCTGGCAAAAGCTCTGTCATCTTCTTTCTGCTATGTCTCCAATATGTACCTCCAATGATGTTGAGCTTTTGCTTCTTAGACTCTCCTCAGACGCCTTGCGACCTTGTCTGGGCTGTCGACGATGTCTTAAATTATAAGGACTTGATCTTCTGAACTGATCTCTTCTGGACCGGACTGGTCCTCTTGGGCTTGCACTGTTCTTCCTGAAGATCGGGAACCGACTTTCCTAGTCAGATTTTCTCTAATCCATAGATTATATTGGTTGGACCTCCCGTGCTGGATCTGGCTTGACTGGAGCGGCTTTTCCTCAGGTGGACCGTGTCTGGGACTTCTGGCCATAACCTGTCCATTATTCTTCTCCCTGGCTCTCTTTTTAACTTGTTATTAATATGGTTTTTCGTTGGAATAAATACACAAATGTCTCAGTAAATTACTTCTATCAGAGAAAGCTTTGCTGCATGTATCACAAATGTAAGTTTTTTCATTGGCGTGTATAATCAAATGATGTTTCAAAGATGATTTTCAGAAGGCTTTCTTCAGGTTTCACAAATAAAAGGTTTCTTATTCTTGTGAGTAAGTAAATGGCTATTAGTGCAGCAAGAACAAAAAAGATTTTGCTGCACTCTTCACAAGAAAAACTCATTTTATTTGCATTCATTTCAAAGTAGATTGATTTTTCAGTGATGTACTCAAACACGTGAGAAGAAATATTTCCCTGCACAATGGACTCGATTCATCACTAGAGGGCGCTGCGATCGGTCTTGTATCACGTGATTTTCCATGTGCGATCAAGTAAACAATAACAGCCGATCACTTTACACTTGTGCGCTAACTTTCGAATTTGCTAATATTATTTTATATATTCTTTAAATTCTTTTTAATACTTTTAAATATTTTTAATATATTTTCTAGTCTTTTTAGTTTTTTCTTTTCGTGACTAAATATATATAAAATATACATATAGTTTAGTCAAAGTATTAGATATATAAGTTTAGTTTATTCTTCTCATTCTTTAGCTTCTGTGTTTTATATACTTTTAGGTTCAGTAATTCTTTTTTTTTATTAGTGCCAGGCACATTGTGATTTAAATAATTATGCAACGTTCTATTGAACTAAATTTTTTTGCCACTTATTATTGTGATTGCGTCATACGTGTATACAAATTTATATTTAATAAAAAGTAACTAAAGTAAAATTTTTCTTTGTTGATCTGATAAGGAATTGACAAATTTTGTTTATATTATTTGTTTTAACATGTAAAATATTACAATGGACTAAATTCATAAGACATTATGATCTAGTGATATTTGTTTTCAATTGTAGCCTTCGCCTGACACAAACACTCTCGTACTTTGTTTGGTTACTCTTCTATAGCTATATTATTCTTTTGCAATATTTGTTGTTTTACTTCATATATATATTGTTACAAATTTTGTGCACTGAACGCTAAAAATGGTGTAAATAATTAGTCTTGAATGTGTAATTCGTTAATATTACACTGTTGCATTTATTTTGTTGTACCGCAATATTAGCAAGCAATTCTGTTCGTTACAAAATGGCGATTCAATGGAAACATAGCCAAGTTGGCATCATTTTTATGAACATATTGATGCTTCTAAAAGAAATCTATTAATATCACACAATCTCTGATGTAAACGAATTTGAGAAAATTCCAGCAGACTTAATTAGGGCGTGGTTTCGCCGAAACAAAAGTATCGTTGGCTGACTTTTAAGTAGTCAAAACAATGAGCTAATACTTCCAGCTGTTGAATAGATGAGTGACCGCTATGGAATACATTATTTGTATTTCTAGAGTTGTACGTGTCTTGTTTCAGAGCAGATCGGGCTGAAATACATTCATTCGTTCTTTGTAAGCAAAAGCTATTCCTTAGCAAATTTTACTATATTTTTACATAGAAACTTTATAGTTATGAAAAATATATAGCCTGATTTGTATCTATTTTTTAATATTTATATAAAAGTTTCCTTTAGCTGTTCTTGAAAATCCATTTCCCAGTATTATTGTTATATACTTTCAAAATTTTTAATATTATTCATTGATTTATTTTTAAAATTGTATGGAAATATTTGTGTGGTTTACATCTATTAGAGACAATTTATATGTAATTCAATAACTCATAAGAAATAATTTGTAATAAAGAGAATAATCCAATAAAATTTAGTCATTATTTTTTAAAATTATGTATTAAACATGATTCCTTTCTGAACTAAGAGTATTTTTTGAACTTTGAAGACAGTCATTTCTAAAAGAAATTTCAAACCTTCATAAATGATAATTATTAAGTAAAGTCAGACAATCAAAGCTGGCAAATGTTATTTCATTACAGATTCATCAAATATTTCAAAAATCTTACTTGTCTTGGGGAATTTATAGAACAGTTGTGTTTCCAAAAAATTATAGTATACAATAAATAATGTCGTTTCAACTTTTATATATCCATATTAATTTAAATAAAGATTGAAACTGACAAAAAAAACCTCTTTTTGGCATACATTTACAAAAATACCATGATTACATAATGAAGCAATGTCACTGATAGTCTTTCATCAGAATATGAAAAATGCATTTAATAAATTACAATGAATTTCTTGGTTAAAAAAATAAAATTTTCATATGCTTCACTTGTATTATAATTATGTAATATTAAAATTAAATGTTGATAAATGATGCATATTAAATAAATTGTAATTACTAATTTTAACTAGCTATCTTACAAAAATTTTGTATGCTCCTATATGGAAAAATTTTCACGAAAATAACTTAGGATGTTCCCCTATAGTGTAATAGTTTGTTTCAAAGAATTCCTAAAAATAATCCTTACATCTTAGTATGATTAATTTCTATTTTTTTTTCCAACTAAGGAGACAATGATTTATGAAAAATAAATTTCAAACAGGTAGATAAGTGATAATTAGATATAGACTATCAAAGCTACTTTATAACAGATATCTTTAAAGGCTTCACAATGTATTGGTACAAATCATACTATTTAAAGGCCACAGCTTAGGTTTTGGTTTCAGTTTCATTTTAAAGCAATTTTCCACTCTTAAATTGAATGAAAAATATTTTTCAGCACAATCAACTCTTGCAGTATAAAATGGTTAATTATTTCAGTTAACATTACTAAAAGCATTTCTGCTTGATTATTGTTTTTATATTCTTGCATGGCTCTTGTTTGTTAATTTATTCGCCACCTTTTGTTTTAATAAATTTATAAAGCTTTACTATTACTTTTTTGCTGAAATAAATATTTCAGAGAAACCACTACTGTCAGATACCCAAAAACTACCGATGTTTTACTAGATTCCTTGAATTCAAGTATTGGCAGATAAAACTGAATATTTTCATGACGTACCAAACTACATGATAATATATTGTAGTACTATATTTTAGGTACTTTAAAGTTAAAAATAACAAAAAACTCAAACTTGCTACACTCTGCCCCAATTAAAACTGAATTTTTTTTGTACAAAACTCAGATTCTTAGCTAAAGTTAGTAATTTTTATTATTTGTACTTAATGCTTTGTGTTTCAAACAGTAATGTGCAAACTTAAAACTTATTTGAGAAATGTATTGAAATGTTATTTTTTATCATTAATATGTATCTAGAGAGAGTATCCTTTATATATAATTATATTTATACTTAATAAAAGTAGAAGATAAAAAGATACAGAATTCTCACTCTGAAGTTTAACATGTAAAAATATTTTATTAAAGATTAAAATTATTATTACATCAACAAGTAGTTACAAGTCATGAATAATTTGTTCCATTCTAATCAAAATCACAGTTTCTACTACTTATGAGCAAGTTGATTAACTAATTATAGCATTGTTTTACCAAGACAATTAAATTTCTGCAAACTTTCAGTTCTCCAAATTGTACTTGGAGCAAAAATATTAAATTACTGTAAGCGTTTGTCAAAGAAATTCTAAATCAGTACTCATACCATTCCGAAATCTGGAACTTATATATTAAACTGCCAAATAATTTCTCCTAGCAAAAAGAGATCAAGCATAATATTATTACTACATTTCACATGATCTTAATTCGATAAATGCCTTGCTAAATTGATCAAGTTCTTTTTCTTGGGTCAATACTTTTGTAGCTATATAACTCAACGCAAACAAATTGGTTCATAGGACTTATAAGCAGGATAATATCAATATGCATGAGTCTTTAGACTTTTATATTTATGCAAAAATAAATCTAATCTATAACATAAATTACAAATTGTGCAAAACCAATAAATGCATAGTTGTTATATATTGTAAAAAATTTCTACATTTGTATGATAGGGTTATAATTGGCATTCAACCTCTGAAAAACAAATGTTGTGTTTATAAATACCACACAAATATGTTGCAATTTTTATTTTTTTGTAAGAGAATTATAGATTCAAAAATGGCTTTATTTTGATCATGTAAGGATGAACAGGTTTTTTATATTCTATATATGGACACAAATTTATATTTTATTATACACATTTTAATCTGAAAATTGTAATGCCTTAATTTATTACCATATTTGGAATTCAATTCTCGATTAATTAGTTTCAATGTTTGTATATATACATAGAATAAGTATATAGTTAAATTGAAACATTATATTAAGAGCTTTGTTATGTTACATTTGTTAAAGGGTCATGAAAATTACACAACAAACATGTTATAATAAATACACTGTCAACATTGTGTAAACTTTTATATGGAAGAGCACCTTCAAAATATTTATATTGTTTGGATTCTGAAACAGTTCTTCCACAGTAACTCGCTTGTCAGACAATTTGCAGTTACTAACAGTTTCAGAAGCGTAAAATTGAATTTTATCTTTTAAAAAAAAGAGGGCTTTTTAATTTACAACCAATTTTTATCTAACTCTTCTTCAATTAAGAACCCTTTATCAGCCATAACAACATCATTTTGTTCAAGAAGATCCATTGGCTTACTTCAAAGAAAAATTTCCTCATCTGAAATTCTGCCACAATGTAAATGTGATACAAAGCAGATAATTTTTGTAATGACTAAATGTCATTTGTTGCTGTAAAGGATGGTTGAGTTTTTGAATTGGAAATTCTGTACAGTCAATGATCACTCTACAATCTTTATTCTCAAACAAAAAAGGTGTTTTGGCATTGTTTCCAAAACAGTCTTCTTTGTAGGGAAAGTGTCTAATAATTTAAATTTTTCATGAAAACTATTGTAACAAGATTAAAAATTTGAGATGATATTGCGATGAAAATTTAATAATCTGTATGTAGACATACCTGTCCTAATTTTACCAAAAACATATCACGTTGGATATAATTAGCATTTATATAAATTAGAATATTTCAAAACAGCGAACTTGGAACATAGAAATGTTCTATAATGCAAACTACATCTAATTAACATCTTAGCTACAAAGTAAGAATTAATGTAAAAGTATTCAAATAATTGTAAAACACTTTATGCAGATCAACACTATGCAATTTAAATTTTACAATAAGCACTGCTTGGTAAAAATAACTACATATTAATCCTTTGTGCAATTCAAAAGAATAAATAAGAATTGTATGTTAATTCAAATAAAATGAAAATAAACAGTGACGTACACAGACTACTTTCATGGGAGAGGTTATATTTCTAAAAGAATGTTGGTGTATTGCCAGCAAAACTACGAATTTAATTACATGCTTACTACTAATATTTTTAACAGTACAAGAGAGTTGGTTCATTGATACTATCCAGTCTGCTTCTCATAATCACCACCCAAACTTCTTTCTACTTCTGTAGTGATTTCCTCTTAGCAGCCGCCCTCATGAGGGAATTTTGACTGTGCAAAATTATGTATATATTTAATTACAATATGCAGGAATCAATTTAATTTTTTTAAGCCTTACTTTCCAACCAATATATAATTCAATGCATCTAAATTTTTTAATCTCCTCTTTCCCCGCCCCTTGTATTTGTACATTCTTTTCCATGAGATACTTGAGTAAATGTCTCCAAAAGTTATTGAAACAACAACTTTTTATTATATATGCAAGGCTACGTTTTGTTTGCTCTCTGAACAAATGGATAGAAGCCGTCTCTTTATTGCATGCTAATTTTTCATCATATCTAGCCTTTGACATTGTTTCCAATTTTATAATCGCTCTCGACATGGTCACAAATCATATAAATTAAGATATTAATATACATATATTGTTATTTTTCTAAACATGATATTATTTATAAAATACAATACATGTTATATAGATTCAGTATACTGATTAAATAATTCATAACAAATTATTGCAAATCTTAATTAGCATAATTAATCTTTGGCATAAAAATTAAACAAAATTGAAATAATGAAAATTTTTCAAATATTAGTTTAAGTACAAGGGAAGAATTTGGATTTGATGTGGACGAACACTTACAATTAAATACACTAATCCAACAGTATAGTAAGAATAAAGAAATGAAAATACTTAGATGCATTTTCATGTATTTCTATGCTTCAATTATAAATAAGCTATTAGGATGTGTAATAAGTGCATAAAATTCAGAAATTAAACACACTGATTAATCTTAAACTATCCAAAAATTAACAAAATGTAAATAAGTAATTTTCACATATTTATAACTATTTTCCCTTTTAGTTAAATAGGGGGAATGTACAATATCTAGTATAATGAAGTTTTTATATGTAAAAATAAGTACATGCAGTGTATCTAATTATATTCTAAATAATATAAAATTTAACAAACACAATTTTATTTAAAAAATTTCCAAAAATACTAAGCATTACTTTTCATTTGATAAAACAAAAATTAAAAGAAACCAATACAGTTATGATATAGAAGTTCTGATTTTAAATATTCTATTAGTCGCCAAAACCGCGATAATCAAGCAATTGTGTCACCCTTTTGCTCTAAAATGAATCAAAAGTTTACAAGATATTTTTGCACAAAGATACTGGAACATTACTCCCGAAGTATTGTTGGGGTTCCCCAGGTCAATGTTGCTTGCTTACAAAGTAGAACTTGTCCATAGTTATTATTAAAAATAATCTTAAAATGACAAAAAAAAAAAAAACGTTGGTGACTAACAGCATAATAACTCATTAGTTACAGAGCATTCAGAATAGATCAGAAGTGGTACCCTGATCTGTGTGTGTTTCTTTATTGCTTCAGAAAATTAAAATTCTTCGGAATTCTCGAAATGCTCAGAAATTATTACACTCTTTTTAAAACTTAAAATACCGTCGGCGTATTTGATAAAAACAAAAAATATCCAAAATGAAATAATTAAAAAGTACTCACATTTCAGTCAAAATGTCTTTTGGAAATTTAATACATTACAGGAATTTCGTTTTGTTATATGAAGTAGATGCAATCCAAAAATGCCGCCATAATACTCAGTCGAATGAAGCTTTCACCATGGCTATTTGTTTACGTCTTGTATCATGTGACTGTGACGTCAGGTGAATCGAGTCCATTGGATAGAAAAATGAAATTGGGATTTATACTTCAAGTGTTGCCAGATTTCTTACTGTTTTTTCATTCATTATGCTACATTTTTTTAAAAGAAGTAAATTAATTATGTGCCAATATCGAAAATGGAAAAAATATATTTGTGTTGCAGGCGACAACTCTAAAATTTACAGGTACGGGCAAATGACAATGACTCGATATGAACAGGCACACCAGTTTTCAAATCACGGAAACGTGTACTTTGAATTTCGGTAGATTTAGTGAATCATCCCCCTTCTGCAAGTCAAGTCATAAGTGTACCAGAATTCGAACTCACCATTATACAGCTACTAAATAAGCCATGACATTTGTGCTACTATATCCGCTTAATGAAACTTGGACCCTAAATAATACCACTTGCTCATCGTAAATTCTGAATGCCTAAAGAATTAAGTAAGTTTTTAGTTCATTAAAAAGAATTTACTAATAAGCACAAATATACACTGAAGCCTGTAACCGTTATTTAAATCATTTGCTAGGGTGACGAGGATTACAGTTGAGCTGGCATCCCCTCTCTAACATCTATATCACAATACCGGATGATGTTTACTTCGACGTATTTAACGCTAATCGACCCTCTGCAGGTGAATACCTTCAGCGTTTCTGGGATGGAACCCATAACACTCCGGCCATGAGTCCGTTATCTTGACGCGCGGTGGTAATCCAGTGGTCAAGGTATCGGATCGTGGTAGGCATGTCAAGATTTCAAACCCAGTACCACTTAAGACTCTTCGTAAAGGGCAGCGATGAACGTTAAATCTGTCGAGAGTTGAAACGTCCGCCTGTTGGCGTGGTGTGGTAGTTAGGAGAGGGGGGTGCCAGCTCAGGTGTCATCCACGTCACTTGACCATGGTTCAAAATTACGTGGTCCGTCGCCAATAGACCTCGTGTAGCTGAACAGTGCGACGTTAATATTCACTTACTCACTCACTCACTCGGAGTCAATATCTACAAACTCTCCTTTTTGGTGGATCTCTAACCAACAAAAAAAACATGCTTGCCAATTTTCAAGTCTTAAGGTTTAATAAATCAAAATTGGAATTTTTTAAAGTTATAATGCTGTTGTAAATCAGACATTCCCTATCGATAGGATTTCCGGAAGTCCTGTTTTTAACAAGCCTCCACTCAAAGAGAAGAAAAAGGCTTTCAAATTTCAAGTTTGTAAGTTTAATCGTTTAAAAACGGAATTTTTTAAATCTAAAACATCCTTTCAATCTCCCTAGGGTAGTGCTTTTCAGACTTTCAGTGCTTGTGACCCAATATTCGATAACAATTTTCATTGCCCCCTTTCTTCCATACGATAATAAAAATACAGTTCAATAATAACAATTTTGTTACTGTAAAGCTTTTGCAAATGCGAAGTTAATTATAAACTGTTCAAATTATCAATTTATTTATTTAAAATTATCTATATAAATTTTGCATAATCGATGTTGATTTGTGTTCCTCATGCTGCCTACTATCCCCCCCTCTGAATTTGTCAGTCGAATTCGGCAACACAATGCATTTATACAATAAAATAAGTTGAAAGCAGTAGAATGTACAAAAAAAAATTTTATGGTCTTATTTATACCACACAATTCCTTTTTATAAAGATACAAATTAAAGGTTAGATTAAACAAAAGTAAACCAGTTTTGACAAAACTAGGATGGAGAAATCGATTACGAGATGGATTTAATTTCTTTTTATTTTAAGGATTCAAAGTACTTGTAAAGATATTCCTAACCCTTTTTTTGGAGCTTTAATTTATAAGAATTACTTAAGTAGTTAGTAGATAAGTACGTAGTCAAGGAACACTATGTGAAATATGATAAGTAATTATAATAAACAATAATCAATAAAAGAAAAAGAGTAACTAATTATTACTTATTTTTTTTATTTTATTATTGGTTTTATATTATTATTTTAGTATTGCATATTATTAAAATAACATAACAGTAATAATATAAATAATTATATGATTCTATTTAATTTTAATATTACATTCGGTAATGCTTAGATTTGGATTACCGTATTCGTACTTGCCATATAAACGAATAGTTAGGCTTAAAATGGCGGAGAGCAAATAAACACACATGAAATAAAGCACACGGTTGCCAATTCAGCGCCTGCGAAAGGTGGAAAAATCTTGGTTGCCAATTGGGTGAATTATCTTAAAAGTTGGGATTGTTGTGGTAGAACGTAAGTACCAAAACTTTTTTAAAAATTTTTTAAAGGAAATTTTTGCTATAAGAAAGACTGAAGAAATCAGGTTTTTCTTCAATTTTTCATTTGAAACCACAATGTTTTTGTACAATAACATTGCATAGTTTTTGATAAGGAATTATTTCTTGAATTTGAAGTATAGATTTCAAGCAGGGGTCAGCAGCCTTTTAGCTGCGGCATGCCAAACCAATCTATCAAGATGATTTATGCGACAATAACAGCAGGAAATTTTGGAAACAATTTGATTTCCGCAAAAATGCATGCAGATTTAGAGAATAGAGGTCTATAATATAGATTTACAGTTTATTCTATATTTTAATTTTGCGTCAGTTAACGACATATTTTAACATAAAAATAAAAAGCATAAAGTATAACTATATCTTCAACAAAAATATAAAAACTAAAATTGTACATATATTAGATATGTTTAAAAATAATTAATAAAATCAGAAATATATATATATACAACATAAAATATAAGTATTTCACTTCATTACTTTTAAATAAAAAGATATATAAAAATTTTAATGCGAACCTAGAGTTAGCACCACTCTGTATATTCATAAAGCAAAACCAAGGGTATAATTTGTGATTTTCAATTTGACACGATTCTGAGCATTCAGTTGTGAAACAATATCTTTGCATATTCGAAATATTTTACATACAAGGAAATAATTTTCACATAGATATGTCAAATCAAAAGTGGAAAGCTGAGTATTAGATGTACTTATTCTTCAAAACAATTAGATCTCTCCAGCAATGACATTCAATAATTTAAAAAAATAGCTGCAAATCAATCTTTAGTGTTGTCTTTCAGATTTTTGCTTAACTCCTGAAATGTCCATAATTCTGAAGATGTTTGTCAAGAATATCAATTTCCAACCACTCAAAAATTGACGAATTTGTAGACTAGTGCAAAATATCACTGAGAATGGTGATGTGTGTCACATGTGGTACGCGTGCCGTTGGTTGTCGACCCCTGACTTACAGTGTGAAAATAGGTAACATTTATAATAATAATATAATAATAATAATAATAATAAATTTGTTTTAAAACAGAGAAAGAGAGAATTGATAGATTTATGGGTGAACAGTATGTAAAGAATCACATCATAACTAATTCCCGCCTGTAGAGTCGTTTCAGCCACACAAATGGAGATTCGATTGGGATTGAAAAGAGATTCGAAGATTCATCACATCTTTCACTACGTACCGGAAGGAAAAGGTTCGAAATTGGAATGAGAGTTGAATCGGCTGGTCAGACTATTCTAACTATCACAAAGTAAAAAGTTTCGAACAAGAAAATGATGAAACCATCTGTGCCAAATCATCTACCAGTAACAAGGGAAAGAGGTTTAGAAAAAGCAAAGAGGTTCCTGGAGTAGTACGTCTGGTGTCAAGTATCCGTTACAGAAACAGATTAAAAACAACATATTGTTCTTCTGATCCTCCAACCTATTAAAGCACTGAAAAAATTTAAGAATTTTATCCCAGAATATTTTCAAAACAAAACAAGTATGAAAATACTAATTAATGAAAATTTATTCTGTGTTCTGTTAAACACGCAAAATATTAAGAATACTTTTGCATTTCATTTACACTCTTATGTGAAAAATTATACGAAATTTATTAAAGTAGATTGCATCTAGTTGTGAGAATTGTGTACCCATAGTTAAACATTCATTTTAAAACCAAATGGTAAATAGTGCCAGAATTTCAACCCAAGAATCGACAGAAATATATTTCAAGCCGGGAGGTTTCACACTTACTGCAGTGGTCTTCAAACTTTACAACAAGATGACGTAATCTGACGAAATGAAAATAGTTTCAAAATGATTATCGTCATGAACGGAGAATAACTTCCGGGGCAAATTTCATAGTTCACATACAAGTGCGTTACACAAAGTGACCACGATAGCTTAGTGGTAACGAATTCATGGAGTCACGATCAACGCTGATTTTACTGAAGATCCGCCGTCTTAAGGGGCTAAAGAATATTTAAATCTGTTGTGGTTCTATGACCTCGCATAGAACGATGAGAAAATTATTCAGAGGTTGCCAGTTACTCGCGTTGCTTAAGATGGATTAATTAAATTTTAAGTGTGGGTGTTTATTTACGCCCAGTTTCAAGCAACACGAGTGCAACTGCTGATGGAATCATAATTTTGAACCACGGTTATGAACAGGACGACACCTGAGCTGGCATTCCTCACCAAACTACCTCAACCTCCAACGGAAAAAACTTTTGATCCTCAACAAATTTAAACCCTTCTTTACCTCATCACGGTGGGTCTTCAGTAGCACTCGACTCGAAATGATGACTTACATGTCCAGGACCTTTAGGCTATCTCGGCGTACTAACTTTAAGGAGAAACCATGATGTTGCTGAACTTAGTAATAATACCTAACTCACCAAAGAGAGTAGCTCTTGATTCAAAAAACGTAAAATAATTACTAATGAATTATTTGTTCCCCGCAAGATTTTGAATAATTCTCTTTTCATCATTGTGAAAGCAGTACAAAAAGTTTTCAAAGAGAAATCTTTAACGTTGAGAACGTTGAAACAGCAATCCACCAATTACTGAAGTCCTATGTTGTACAATTCCCTAGATTCCGATAAAGGAGTATGGAACTGAGTCAGATACTGAAAACAATTTTGTCATAAATAACTAATTTTTTTACTGTATATAAGTAAACTATCTTCAGATTTTAAGAATTTGTATGCATTTCCGAGAATCTCGATGACTGTTCTTGGAATTTCATAAATTCCAAAGGAAGGAAAAATACCGGGAAACCCTAATAATGACGGAAACAGAAGAACTTAGAAAACCGCTTGTGACACTGATTTATCTGAACCATTGATTGAAATTTTTTTAATTTTTACTTTTTTAAAAAGTACACGAGCCAACTTATACGTGAAACATGAATGTAGCTGAAATAAAGGGACACCATAGACAACACTAGTAGTAGAAATGAGCATCTTGTTGTCATTTTTTATTTAATTTAACCCGAAATTTATTAATATATCAACTAAAATAAAAAGAAAATTATAAAAAAGATTTTAATTAGTTTTAAAAAAAATTATTCCTAGTTTCTGAGTATTTCAAAATCCACGTACTCCTCATTAAATAATTTGGGGACAATTTTTTTATGTATTAAGATACAAGAAGTGATCAAAACTACCCTAGACTTTAAAAAACGAGACATTTTAAGAGTATATACATGAATAACAAATTTAAAATAAGTGAATTTAAAAAAAAGTTCAAAAATATATATAAAAAAGATGGAGTTTCTTATACAAAAACCGGCATACCATTTTAAGTACAAAAAGTGAATTCTAAAAATAAGAAAAAAATGGTGAAAATCTCTCTTTTCTTACTCTTCGCATGTAAAGTCTATGGACAACTTTTTTAAAAAAGCGTACCTAATTCTTTAAAGCAAAATTTCTACCTAAACAAAATTTTAAAAATTCAAAAAAAAGGGTTCACATTTTGCATAAAATGCATCAGACTCGTATGATTTCTTAAGCAACTTATTATTTTCTTTTTTTTAAATATAAGGTTAGATTCAACCCTTATTTTTGCGATAAAAATAAGCAAAAAAAAAAAAAAAAAACAAACAAGAATGTCCTTTAAATTGTTCAACTGAAAAATCTACTTTAAAAAGGAAATTTAGGAACAAAAATTTAAAATGAACTATTTATCACACGAATTTAAATCCCTATTTTAATCGAACATCCTTACATGCATTCGCATTAATTATTGAAGTTACTATTTCTCTATTTAACACTAAATTTTAAGCAAATATAACCGATTAAAATTTCGTTTATTGCTCACGAAAATGCGATAACTTTTTCATTGACTTTTATTAAAGTTCCAGCTATATTATGACTTCTCGAAAAATTCAAGAAAGAAAATTTTCTTAGGGCTATTGAACGAACTAATTACTCAAATGAAGTGCTACACCTACTTTAAAAGTTAAATACTTGATTTAAGAAAGAATTTTAAAGAATACGAGGTAGCACTCAAAAAGGCTGAATAAAAGATTAAATTTTCTGCAAAATCTTAAAGGAATACACATATAGAAATAGCAAAGTACCTTAAATGCTAATTTCAGTAAATACATAATTTATTTTGGTTAACTTGTAAACCAAATTTAATTATTTTAGATTTCTATTTTACATTTAATGCCTTGTAAACTCAGTGACGAATATTCGCAGCAAATGAAGAAAAACACACCCATATTTAAAATTGAATTTCGATTCGTGAGAGTCTAATTACATCCCAAAATTAGATTAAAAATATATTCTTATACATAACATGTTGAGATTTTTGGTAGTGACTTTACATATTTGAAATGCAGTGCATTTAAATAATTTTCAATTGTATACACTTGGAAAATATTGTTACTTTGAACTTTATGAAACATTAATGTTTTAATAAGTAGCTTACATATGTGGCGAAATGAAATCCTTTTCAAAAACTGAGGAAAATAAAATTAAATTATAATCATTTAAAATACAATATTGAGAAAACAAACAAGCCGAAAAAATAACATACCCAGATCCACTTTTTTTCAATTTATTTACAAATTTTGTCT